>APFE030841741.1:57450-76619 GCA_000404065.3 Pinus taeda | reverse complement strand
AGTTGGATAGTAATCTGAAAAGTGCAGTATTTTATTGGGTATAAGGATGGTTTAAAGGGTTATAAGCTTTGGAACCCAATAACAAGGAAGGTTGTGTATAGCCGAGATGTGGTGTTCAGAGAGGTGAAAGATGTTATTAAACATGAAGCCCAACCAAAGGAACCTGAGAAGATAGTGTTTGAGCTAAAAGAGGAAGAATCAGACTCTACAGCAGAGGAATACTCAGAAGATGAAGAGCCACAAACTCCGGGTCTGAGAAGATCAGTTCAAGAAAGAACGTAGCCAGAAAGGTATAGTCCATCTGCTTTTTGTTCAAATTTTGCTTTGTTTGTTACTGATGATGATCCTAGAACTGTGAAGGAAGCAGTGGATTCAGAGGATGGAAAACTCTGGAAAGAGGCCATAGTTGATGAAATGGCATCTTTGCACAAAAATGAGGCTTGGGATATGGTGGAGTTGCCCGTTGGAAGGAAACCCATTGGCATCAAATGGGTGTTCAAGAAGAAGAAAAATGCAGAAGGAAAGGTGGAGAAATACAAAGCTCGGTTGGTAGCAAAAGGTTATTCCTAAGTGTCGGGAATTGATTTTGGTGATATTTTTTCTCTTGTTGCGAAGGTAACTTCTATTAGATTACTTTTATCTGTTGTTGCTGCTTTTGATTTTGAGATAGAATAGATGGATGTGAAGACAACATTTCCTTATGGGGATCTAGAAGAGGAAATATACATGAAGCAGCTTGAAGGCTTTGCGATGAAGGGTAAGAAAGAACTTGTATGCAAGTTAAAGAAGTCTCTGTATGGGTTAAAACAGTCACCAAGGATGTGGTATCAGAGATTCGATATATTTATAAGGGGACTTGGCTTCACCAGAAGAAAAGCAGATCATTGTGTGTATTTTAAATTAATTAGTGACTATGTTATTTATCAGGTCTTGTATGTGGATGATATGTTGTTGGTTGGAAATGACAAAGAAATTATCCAGGATTTGAAGACCCAATTGTTCTCCAAATTTGACATTAAAGATCTTGGTGCTGCAAAATATATTTTGGGCATGGAAATTAAAAGAGATCAGGAAAAGAGGAAGCTCTGGTTAAACCAGAGGAAGTATGTCGAGACAATATTGTAGAGGTTTAATATGCATGATAGTAAACCAGTGAAGGTTCCTATTCCTGTAGGTGTAAGGTTATCTGCTGAACAGTGTCCCAAGACATAAGAAGAGGAAGAGGATATGTCTCGTGTTCCATATGCAAGTGCAGTCGGTAGCCTGATGTATGCAATGGTCTATACTAGACCAGACATTACACATGCAGTGGGAGTATTAAGCAAGTTTATGTCAAAACCAGGAAAGGAGCATTAGACAGCAGTGAAGCAGGTTTTCAGGTATTTGCGTGGCACTAGTGATTATGGTTTGTGCTACCAAGGAAGACCAGGATTGGACAGAGTGTTGGATATTCGTGGCTTTGTTGACGCAGACTGGGCTGGAGATCTGTATCAAAGAAGATCTACAAGTGGGTATGTGTTTAACCTAATTGGTGGTGCAATCAGTTGGATGGGTAAGAAACAATCTGTAGTGGCACTATCAAATACAAAGGCAGAATACATGGCAGCCACTCATGTAAGCAAGGAAGCAGTTTGGTTACAGAGATAGTGTTCAAGTATGGGGTTAGTACAAGAAGCTATAAGGATAGACTGTGACAGCCAAAGTGCAATTTTCTTGGCAAAGAACCCTGCATATCATTCAAAGACAAAACACATTGATGTTCAGTATCACCTTGTGAGGGATATGATAGAAGACAAAAAGGTGTTGCTAGTAAAGGTGGACACTTTGAAGAATACCGCAGATACATTGACAAAATTTGTGAACTCTGAGAAGTTCTTTTGGTGTAGAGAGACAATGGGCATTTTAGGGTTGGGAAAATGACTAAGCTCTCTTATGCCCCCTTGTGGAAAGAAAAACAACAAGTGGGTGAATGTTGGATTGTGTTATATTATTTCCACGTAGTTAATAGGGGGTTTAAGGGGCACCCGTAACCCCACTTTATGGGGTCCCTATGTTAGGTTGGGCGGACCCACCTATGGTTTTATGCATGATTTTTACACATGTTTTTTGGACGCGATGGTTTTCAGTCCATGGTATTGGACACGATGGTTTTGGGTCCATGGTATTGGGTGCTTCGGCATGTATAAATATGTATTATAACATTGAAAGGAACATAATGAAAAATCAAGCTGGTAGTCCCGGTTTTGGGATCCAGTGGGAAAATCTCTGTGTATATGTGTTTTATGTGTTACGCTCTCGCATTGTTTATTTTTCTGTGTTTTAGAATTCGTATGCAGGTAATTTCTGTACGGGGTTAAAACCTACAAGCTCTATGCAGAGAACCATACTGTGTTGTAAGGTAAATTAAAAAAAACAGTGAATATTTACATATGATCGTTCAATTCCATACATCCAAAAGTGAAAAAAACAAAAATAACTGTTGGAGTATGTCATATGCCAGTTTCTATAAAAGGCCTGTGATAGTACTAGTAGGAGTTGCCATCTCTTTCCTCCACAATCAACCATGTGGTGTCGTCCCTGTGCATAGCCTCCTTGGATAGGTTGTCAACGGCTGTGTTGCATTCCCTATAAATGTGACGGCAAGAGAAGACATCAAAATATGATATGAGTCTAAGAGTTTCATCCAAAATATACTTTAGAGAGTATGCATTGCATTGTGCTATTTTGTTTATCCAGTTGCATATGATTTTTGAGTCTTCGAATAGTTGTAAATGATGGTTGTTTTTGGACAATGCAAGTAATATAAGGTTTTTGGCCGCTGTGAGCTCTGCAAAGTTGTTTATACCCCTTCCCAATCCCATTTGAATTTTGAAGACATGTGCTTCAGACAGATGAAGTATAAGCCCCCCCCCCCCCCCCAACCCGCATCCAGCCTCATGAGTTGATTCATCAAAGTAAGCCCATGGATGAGCTATATTAATGGCTTCATGTGTGATATTCCTATGGGTTGGCTTTTCGTCCTCTTTGGGGATAGAGCTATAGTCGGCAAGCAATCTAGTAGTGATAGAGGACCAATGGGGGGGTTTTGTTGGAAAATAGATTGGTTCCTAGCGATCCATATGGCCCAGCTAATTAGGAGAGGAATGTTATTTTATCTGATAGAGGTAGAGGAGCACCAGTAGTTCCATGCTTCTGAGAGGTTAGATCCTTTCCATTTCTTAGCAGAGGATATTGAACAGAGGAAACCATTCCATAGTGCTTATGTACATGAACAGTGGAGAAAGAGATGGTCAGTACCCTTATTGGCGCTTTTACAGAGATGGCACCAGAATGGTCCTGAGAATGATCTTTTCATCAAGTTGGCCCCAGTTGGGACTTTGTTGTGGAGGATAGACCACATGAGCAGTTTGGCTCAAGGGGGTGCCTTCAACTTCCATAATTGCTTCCACCACTGCTTCAGTTCCTATGGCTTATGTCTCTCCATCAACACTTGATAACCTATCTTGGGAGAGTAGGTGCCATGTTTTGCGTGTGCCCAGATGAGCTCGTCTTTGCCTTCAGTTATTCTAATATGAGCCTCTGTCAATGCGTTTGTATAATTGCGCCATTCTTGCTGCCAACATTGGGGGATGTTCAGGTTTGTAGCAGTTTTCCAAGCTTGCTGAAGGATGGTAATATGTACCTCGTCTGCAATCTGATTGATGTATAGTATGCCATTATGTTGTAAATGTCCTCTCAGGCCCTCTGAAAGCCTCTGTGTGTTACCACATCCTACCCATGGGTCCGTGCTTATTAGTATCTGTGCCCCTGCTCTACTTCTCCATGCCAGACAGCTTCGAATGAGCTCCTTAGTGTGATTGATTGCCTTCCATATGATATATATATTGCTCATCCTAATGTCTTGCTTGATCCACGCTAGCACGCTTGATGGATGAATGTATTTGGACACTGCTACCTTCGTCTAGAGACTGTTTTTGTTTAGCAGTTGCCACCCTAACTTAGCAGTCAAGGCTTTTGAGAAGGTTTCTAGCCTCTTTATACCCCAACCTCCCCATCTCTTAGGAAGGGACTCCCAGTTAGTCCATGTTAAAATTCTCCCTGGCTGATTCCCTTTCCATAGAAATCGACAACATATGTTTTTTAGGCAAGATAGGATGCCTCTAGGGATCCATGCCAATGTCATCCAGTAAATAGGTGTGGCTTTTAAAATTGCCTTGATGAGGACCAGCCTTCCCACTCTGGAGAGATATTTGTGGTACCAGATGTTGAGTCATTTCTCCACTTTTGCTATGAGCCATGTCCAATCTGCAATTTTCTAGCCCAGGGGATTTCGCCTATATCCAAGATACCTCAAACCTTCTTCTATAGGCACTTCAGTAAAATTAAATCTCCTGAGGGCATATTGGACCTCATGCGGGGAGCAATCGGTGGAAGTAATAGTGGACTTAACCTCGTTCAAAACCATGCCTGTGGCTTTAAGGAAGATGCTGAGGGAACGTTGAAAAGAGGTGGTGTCCCCGATGCCCCCATTTAGTATGATCAAAACATCATCTACGAAAAGAAAATGAGTGAGGGTGCAGTCATCAATGATTTTTATGCCCCTTATCTGTCCTTGTCTGCAATCCTCTCCGATGGTTCTGCTGAGACCCTCCATGATAAGAAGGAATAGTAGAGGATAGAGTGGGCATCCCTGCCTCAGGCCTCTTTCTGCATAGAATAAGGGGGAGGCTGATCCATTTATGAGCACACTGAAGGATACATTCGTGATACAACATAGGATCCATTTGATGAAAGAATAGGGGAAACTGAGATGAGTTAATAGTAAATGGAGGTAGAGCCATTTTACCCTATCAAAAGCTTTGGACAACTCAATTTTCAGTATCATGCCTTTGAGCTTCTCAGTCTGAACTGAGTGGAGAAGTTCCTGTGCAGTCCCCACTACCTCGTGGATTTGTCGGTTTTGCAAGAAAGCAAACTGTTCCGGGGATATATGGGCAGATAGTATGGGCTTGAGGCGATTAGCAATAATTTTGGCTATGATATTTTATATGCAATTGCACAGGGAGATGGGCCTAAAGTCATCAAAGGTCAAGGGGTAATCAAATTTGGGGATAAGGGCTATGAATGTAGAGTTGAAGCTCTCCCACATTCTACCTCGCATTTGGCACTCTTCAATCAATTTCAGGAGGTCAAGTCCCAGAATGTCAAAAAAGTTTGAGTAAAACTCCACTGTCCACCCGTCCGGTCTAGGACTCTTATCCTTTTTTAGCCATTTGAGGGTTGCTTCCACCTCCCCTAGAGTCACCTCCTTTACCAAATCCTGCTCTGCTTCTTCATCCACGAACCTGGGGAAATTTTGAACAATAAGCATGACCTCTACCAGGTTAGCAGTTGGGGGCTCCTTGTAGATTCCTTGGAAGTGACCTTTTGCAAGGGATGCAAGTCCCCGGAAGGTATTAACAGGGGTACCGTCCTCTTTCTTAAGCTCCCAAATAGTATTAATCGTCTTTCTCCCATTTGCATGTTTGTGGAAGAACTTAGTATTTTCATTTCCTGCTTTTATCCATATTGCTCGACTACGAAGCCTCCAACTCTCCTCTCTGTCTTTCAATACTTGTGCCCTTTTTTGGAGTAGGGCAGCCAACTTATCCTTTTGTTCTTGAGAGCTTAATATCCGCTCTGATTCCTCCTCCATTTGGCTATTTCTTCTTCTGTTGTATTGAGCTGGTGCTCGTCCTGTTCTTTTTTCCTCCTGGCCCAGTCTTTTGAAAGCTCCTTTAGGGCATTCATGTTTCATGCAAAAACTTCAACTATAGAGCCTTCTGATCCCACTGGGTGAGCCTTCCAATAGTCACTCACTACCTTTAAATAACTGTCATCCTTAAGCCATGAAGAGTTGAACTTAAAGGGAGCCTTTGACTTGCGATGGGGATTTTGTAATTCCAGATATATAGGCCTGTGGTCTGAGATCTCCCCAGAACCTACCCACTGTCTAATGTGGTGGCCTCTGTTGACCAGAACTTCTTGGGTGAGAAAGTGGTCTAATCTTTTGGCCAAACTGGCCTCTCCAAATCGATTGTTCCTCCAGGTGGACTAGATCTTAGCAGAAGGGATGTCAATGAGATTATGGGAGTCCAGTAAGTTCACGAAAAATGTCAACAAGGAGTCCATTTGTGCATTGTGGCCCCAGGACTCCGTGAAACCCAACGAGAAGTTTAGATCCCCTCCCAGGATGATATTGTCTCCTTGCAGGCTGGAGGAGGTGAGCAGATTCCTCCAAAACCCTTCCCAATCACAACAAGGCCCGTAGATGTTGAAGATCTTGAGACTAGTCTCTAGGGTCGACGAGTAGATGTCTACACCCTAGTAAACAACCCCTGCCCAGACATTTAACAGCTAAATAGAGCGGGTGCAAACACCTAAAGAAATTCCCCCTGATTTGCCCGTTGCATCAAGGGAATGAAAGGACTAGTTCGGGAGCCAAGATTCCAGGACGGGTGTTATGGAACTTGCAGGTCCAAGAGTTTCTTGAAGGAAGATAATGTCCATAGGCTCTGTAGATAATAGTTTCCTCAGGGCTAGTTTTTTCCCGAGGCTAGCAAGCCCCCTACAGTTAAAGGAAAGGATTTTCATGGAGGGGGGGGATGGGGTATCCTCTGCTCTAAGACCCCAAGGGAGTAAGGACTGTCTTCCTGAAACAACTTCTTCTTCGACTCGGTGTTTAGCCCTGGTGAGCTTGGAAGGTCGACTACGAGGCAGCTTAGGGAGAAGGGTGAAGTGGATGGCCCCAAAACCCACCGCATCCATGCCAAGTGCACAAGTTTTTGAGCACGTGGGGTAGAAGTGGTCCATGCAATGGAAGGGAAACAGAGTGTATAGAGGGAGAGTCTCCAGGAGGGATGGTTGGGGAGAAGGGTTTGTGAAGGGAGGAGACGAAATAGGGCAGGGTATATTGGGGAAGGGAAACAGAAGGGCGGGAGGGGGTCGGGGAGGAGGACGAGGGAGGGGATAAGGAAGCCATCGCGCCACCCTAGGGTGGGAAGAAAATTCATGTGAATGTAATGCATATACATTATGATTTCCACAAGCCGACATAACAGAAGGGGAGTTAGAAAGAGTCCTACCCGCAGAAAAAGTCTCCCCTGAAGCCGCTCGAGCTCTTGTCAACGATAGAGAGGGTGGCCTGAGTGGAGCTTTCCCCCGCTTCTTTCTGGGTCATGAATCTACGTCTACAGTTGTATCAGCTGCTCCATGTTCCGGTTATTCCACTGTCTTCTGTGCTTGCCGAGTAGGCTCCAAAGGAGGCTCATTTTGTTGTTTGGTTTCCCTTGACCTCAGAGCCCGATTGGTGTTGAGGGGATAGTCCCTATATACATGGCCGACCTTATGGCAGTGGCGACACCTGTAGGGCACACCTTCATAGTCCAAGATTTGCTTTCTGGTGAGATTTCTCCACTAGATGGTGATAAACTCTTGCAGTCCCCCTCGCGTATCCATATGAACCAAGATGCAAGCATATGCCATCTTTCCCGTGACGAGGTAGGATTTGTCCGAGCCCATGTATGAACCGAGCGAATTCCCTATTCTCTTAAAAATCTCCTCCGACCAGAAATGAGGGGGGAGCCCTATCAACCTAACCCAGATAGGTCCAATCCCCAACTGTTCGGATTCTGGATCGAACAGGGGCGACCAACGCTTCAGATGAACCGGCGCTTGGTCAAAATGTCAGTATGAGGATAACATCCAATTCGTGTGATCTGGCAGTGAAAACCTAAAGGTGAACCAACCTCGCACAAATGTCTGCACTGTGGGAAAGTCTGCTAGTCGGTGGCCCCAGACCTTGGACGCCCAAACCTTGAGTCTTTCTGCATTATAGTTCCGACCAGGACCCTGTCCGCGATGTCCATGGATTCTGCCAACTGAATGTCTTCCTCCAACCTCAGGAAAACGTCATCTATCTTCGATCTGAAACACTTTGCCTTTTTCTGGGGCATTTATTCCTCTGGTATTGGAAACCTTGCGTCAAAGTTAGCTCTGATGCCAGTGAGATCCTCAATGCCAGGGGGAGGGGGAGGGATAGCGATGCCTAAGAGATCCAAGGGGCCGATAGGGCTTCCAAGATGAGGTTCATGGCTGTAAGACGAGGACGAAGGTGCTGAAATCGGGGGGCTGATGAGCAGTTCAGTGTAGAGGAAGGTTCGATAGGTTGGGAGATGTAGGGAGGGTTAGCCCAAAACTCCAGGAGGTTAGGGTTTAGACAGCCCGTAACAAACCCTAACAAGGACAGGGAAACCGGCGGGGTAGAGAGGGATGGCCAGGTAGGAGGCACATCTAGCAGGATGACCGGATGGCTAAACGACTTAGTGATCAGAGGCAGGTTAGCTATGGCCTCGTTTAACTCCCTACTAAACGGAATGCGATCGACCCTTGCAGGATGCGGCGATGACCAGATGGATCCTTCCGGCAACGGGTCCTCCAATTAGTCAACGATATCGAGGTCCATTGTTGTCGGGGGGGACCAAGTGCTAGCTGCCTGTAACCGTCAAGGCTGGAAAGGTGAAAGCGAGAGGGACGGTAGCCCTAAATGGAGAATGTGTGGTAAAGGTAAAACTGACGTTGTAATACACAATAAAACATCGCAGGGAAAGAGGGAGTGGGGTAAAGGAGGGATAACCATAGCCCTAGGACCATGCTACTTGGGTACCCCTACACCTGCCATCTACTGCTCGGAACTGTCTCCACCCCTGGTCAGCCGTACTTGCCATCATGCTGCAAAGCCATCGCGATCGGAGCTCTCCTAAACAACTCCAATATTAAATATGTAGCAGTATTCATTACCATCTCATTTTTGTTTGATTTTTTCTGCAGTGCATTTGTAGCATCATCATGTGGAGATACCAATATTACGGAGGGAGAAATTGATTTAGCATATGGTTTAAAAGATTATCAGGAAAGCATATTCACCCATACTATTTAGCTCTTTTACAATTATATTGATGCATATGGCATGTTTTTTTCTTAGTATTCAAAATTTTCAAGTATAAATATGCATGCTTCTCAATTGAAAATGCATTTTTTTATGTGTTTGATGTATTTCAGTTGAAACACCACAGCTAAATGTGGTGGAATTGTTGCAAATTTCGCATCAAAAGTTTGGATGAAAAGATGAAAACTCTTGATAGAGGGATAACTATAGTATTTCAAGTTATCAATGTTTTCTCTAGAAGTGACAGACATCCAGAACTCTCTGAGAATCGATACTATGGGTATCTACATGACATACTTGCGTGTGACTTTGAATCCTTCAAAATAGTTGTGTTCGATGTCAAGTCATTTAGGATACGAATCCATGAGCATGACCCTGATATAACTATTATTGAGCATGCTAACGGTGTTGGGTTGTGTTATATTCTTTCCATGACTAGCCCATGTAGTTAATTGGGGGGTTAGAATGGGGGCGGAGCCCCCCCCTTCGTTGCGCCGATTGCATAGGGAGGGGATTCACAGGGGGTTTGAGGGGTGTAGGTAACCCCACTCTATGGGGTCCAGGGCAGCGCCCTAGAAAATTTTGGTTTTGGACCCTATATTAGGTTGGGCGGACCTACCTATGGCTTTGTGCATGCTTTTTGCACATGGTTTTGGACACGATGGTTTTCGGTCCATGGTTTTGGATGCGATGGTTTTCGGTCCATGGTATTGGATGCTTCAGCATGTATAAATATGTATTGTAACATTGAAAGGAACATAATGAAAAATCAAGTTGGTAGTCCTGGTTTTGGGATCCAGGGGAAAATCTCTATGTATATGTGTTTTATGTGTTATGCTCTTGCATTGTTTATTTCCTGTGTTTTAGAGTTCGTATGCAAGTAATTTTTGTACAGGGTTAAAACCTACATTTGGTATAAGAGTTATTTTGGCTTCAAGGCGACACCTTTGTTGCTGAGGGGTTTCGCTCGGGCTTGTGGTAGACCCTATTCAGTGGGAGATCTACGAGATCAATTTTGGTGGTGAAAGAAGATGGCAAGCCGTGGAAAGATAGAGATAGAGAAATTTAATGGTCAGAGTTTTGAGTTGTGGAAAATCAAGATGGAGGATCAGCTGGTGGATAAAGATCAGTGGATCGCGGTACATCCAGGTACTAAACCAACAAGAGTGTTCGATGAAGAATGGAATAAGTTAAATCGGAAGGCAAAGAGCACAATACGATTTTGTGTCTCAAATTCAGTATTGTTGAATGTATTAGGGGAAGCTACGATGAAGGCTTTGTGGGACAAGTTAGGGACTTTGTACCAATCTAAGTCTCTGGTGAATAAATTGTTCCTATGGAAAAAACTGTATAACCTGAGGATGAAAGATGAAGACTCGGTGACAGAGCATCTGAATGCATTTAATACCGTGGTAAGTCAATTATTGTCTGTTGATATCAAAATTTCGGATGAAGATAAGTGCATTAGTTTGTTGTGTTCTCTACCATATTCATGGGATACTCTGGTTATTGCAATAGGTAGCAATGCAATTGCCTTGTAGTTTGATGAAATAGTCTCATCCTTGCTGATGGAGGAGATGAGACGGAAATATATGGAGAGCCAGAATGGTGACGTCTTGTCTGTACGAGGACGGTCCCAGAACAAAAACAAAAATAAGTCATCGAGTGGGAGATCTAAATCTCCAGGAAAACCTGTAAAGGTGGTGTGGTGGAAATGCGGAAAGGAAGGGAACTACAAAAGGGACTGTAAATCTAAATCTCCTAATAAAGGAAAGGGATCTGAGGATGCTCCTTCTGCAGAGGTGAAAACCACCTCAGATGAAGGTGGGGATGTGTATTTGGCTTCTTCAAGTACACATGTAGATCATGAGGCATGGTTGATTGATTCAGGTGCATCCCTTTCACTTCACTTCCCATAGAGAGTGGTTCTGCGAGTATGAGAAATATCATGGTGGTGATGTCTTCTTGGGGGATGACAAGAAGGCTAGAATTGTTGGTTGTGGAAAAGTAAAGATGAAGTTGCAAGGTGGAAGGGTTAGAACACTTCCGGGTGTTCTGCATATTCCTGCATTAGCCAGAAATCTGATTTTTGTAAGCAAGTTGGATGATGCAGGTGTAAAAATAGTGTTCGAGAAGGACACCTGCAAGATGGTTCAGGGGGTACTAGTATTGATGCAGGGAGTTCAAATTTGAACTCTGTACAAGCTGCAAGGTCTGTTGTTGATGGGTGCAACAGTTCCATGGTTCCTGAAAGTGAAGCAGAAAATCTAGTGGTCTCTGGAGAGAAGACCATGTTGTGGCATCAAAGGCTTGGACATATTGGAGAGAAGGGCCTTCAAATACTTCATGGTAAAGGTATGGTAGAAGGTATGAGTAAAAGCTCTCTGGATTTTGATTTCTGTGAAAATTGTGTATATGGGAAGCAAAATCGAGTGAGTTTCCCCTTTAGTGGTAAGAGGGAAAAACATATATTAGAACTTATGCATAGTGATGTGTTTGGACCTGTGAAGGTTCCATCACTAGGTAAGTCTGTGCACTATGTATCATTTATAGATGACTTTTCAAGGAATACATGGATATATTTCCTTAAGAAGAAATCTGAAGTCTTTGACAAGTTTAATGAATTTAAGGCTTTGGTGGAAAACTAGATAGAGAAGAAGATAAAGGCGTTGAAGACAGATAACGATGGAGAGCTTTGCAGTAAGGAATTTGAAGAATTCTGTAAGAAGTGTCGTATAGCAAGGCAGAAGACTACTCCATACACACCTGAGAAAAATGGAGTTGCAAAAAGAATGAACAAGACGTTGATGGAAAGGGCAAGAAGCGTGCTCATTGGTGCTGGGTTAGGACGGGAATTCTGGGCAGGGGCAGTGGAGACAACATGTTACCTAGTGAATAGATCACCTTCATCAACATTGGAGGATAAGACTCCACAAGAGGTATGGATTCATAAGAAACCCTCTCTTTCACATCTGAGGGTATTTGGATGTGATGCATATGTACATGTTCCAAAGGAGAAATGAACCAAGTTGGATAGTAAATCTAAAAAGTGCATCTTTATTGGGAATAAGGATAGTTTAAAGGGTTATAAGCTTTGGAACCTAGTAACAAGGAAGGTTGTGTACAACCAAGATGTGGTGTTCAGAGAGGTAAAAGATGTTATTAAAAATGAAGTCCAACCAGAGGAACCTGAGAAGATAAAGTTTGAGCTTAAGGAGGAAGAATTAGAGTCTACAACAGAGGAGGAATTAAAAGATGAAGAGCCACAAACTCGGGTGTGAGAAGATCAGTTCGAGAAAGAAGGCAGCTAGAAAGGTATAGTCCATCTGCTTTCTATTAAAATTTTGCTTTATCTATTATTGACGATGATCCCAGAACTATGAAGGAAGCAGTAGATTCAAAGGATGGAAAAATATGCAAAGAGGCCATGGTTGATGAAATGGCATCTTTGCACAAAAATGAGGCTTGGGATCTAGTGGAGTTGCCAGCTGGAAGGAAATCCATTGGCAGCAAATGGGTGTTCAAGAAGAAGACAAATGCAGAAGGAAAGGTGGAGAAATACAAAGCTCGGTTGTTAGCAAAAGGTTATTCCCAGGTGGTGGGAATTGATTTTGGTGATATTTTTTCTCATGTTGCCAAGGTAACTTCTATTAGATTACTTTTATCTGTTGTTGCTGCTTTTGATTTTGAGGTAGAACACTTGGATGTGAAGACAACATTTATTCATGGGGATTTGGAAGAGGATATCTACATGAAGCAACATGAAGGCTTTGCTGTGAACGGTAAGAAAGCACTGGTATACACGTTAAAGAAGTCTCTGCATGGGTTAAAACAGTCACCAAGGATGTGGTATTAGAAATTTGATACATTTATATGGGGACTTGGATTCACCAGAAGAAAAGCATATCACTATGTGTATTTTAAATTAATTGGTGACTGTGTTATTTATATGGTCTTGTATGTGGATGATATGTTGCTAGTTGGAAATGAAAAAGAAATTATCTAGGATTTGAAGACCCATTTGTCCTCCAAATTCAACATGAAAGATCTTGGTGCTGCAAACTATATTTTGGACATGGGAATTAAAAGAGATTGGACAAAGAGGAAGATTTGGTTAAACCAGAGGAAGCATGTCGAGACAATATTGCAGATGTTTAATATGCAGTATAGTAAACCGGTGAAGGTTCTTATTCATGTAGGTGTAAAGTTATCTGCTGAATGTGTCCCAAGACACAAGAAGAGGAAGAGGACATGTCCCGTGTTCCATATGCAAGTGTAGTTGGTAACCTGATGTATGCAATGGTCTGTACTAGACCAGACATTACACATGCAGTGGGAGTATTGAGCAGGTTTATGTCAAAACCAGGGAAGGAGCACTGGACAACAGTGAAGCAGGTTTTCAGTTATTTGCGTGGCACTAGTGATTATGGTTTGTGCTACCAAAGAAGACCAGGATTGGACAGAGTGTTGCATATTTGTGGCTTTGTTGATCCACACTGGGCTGGAGATATGGATCAGAGAAGATCTGCAAGTGGGTATGTGTTTAACCTATTTGGAGGTGCAGTCAGTTGGATGAGTAAGAAACAATCTATAGTGGCATTATCAACTACAGAGGCAGAATACATGGCAACCACTCATGAAAGCAAGGAAGCAGTTTGGTTACAGAGATTGTGTTCAAGTATGGGGTTAGTACAGGGAGCTATAAGGATAGATTGTGACAGTCAAAGTGAAATTTTCTTGGCAAAGAACCCTGCATATCATTCAAAGACAAAGCACATTGATGTTTAGTATCACTTTGTGAGGGATATGATAGAAGACAAAAAGGCGATGCTGGTAAAGGTGGACACTTTGAATAATACTATAGATGCATTGAAAAAATCTATGAGCTCTAAGAAGTTCTCTTGGTGTAGAGAAATAATGGGCATTGTAGGGCTGGATAAATGACTAAGCTCTCTTGTGGTCCCCTGTGGAAAGAAAACAACAAGTGGGAGAATGTTGGATTGTGTTATATTCTTTCCACGACTAGCCCACGTAGTTAACCAGGGGGTTAGAAGGGGGGCAGAGCCCTCCCTTCATTGCACCGATTGCGTTGCAGAGGGAGTCACAGGGGGTTTGAGGGGTGCAGGTAACCCCACTCTATGGGGTCCGAGGCAGCGCCCCAGAAAACTTTGTTTTTGGACCCTATATTAGGTTGGGCGGACCTACCTATGGTTTTGCACATGGTTTTGGACGCGATGATTTTCGGTCCATGGTTTTGGACACGATGGTTTTTTGGTCCATGGTATTGGATGCTTCGGCATGTATAAATATGTATTGTAATATTGAAAGGAATATAATGAAAAATCAAGCTGGTAGTCCCAATTTCGGGATCCAGGGGAAAATCTCTGTGTATATGTGTTTTATGTGTTATGCTCTCGCATTGTTTATTTTTTGTGTTTTAGAATTGTATGCAAGTAATTTCTGTACGGGGTTAAAACCTACAAAAATATCATAGAAATGCATGGATATTTCAACTGTCCAGCCATCTGGACCCGGACTCTTGTCTTTCTTGAAAGCCTTAAGAACTTCCAATATCTCCTTTGCTATGACCTCCTTAAAAACCAATCATTTCCCCCGCATCAAACATTTCTGGATACATATAAATAGCCCATAACATATCATTCACATCAACCTCATCCTTTTGTTTATATCATCTTTGAAAATATGATACAGCAACATCACTTATGCCCTCCTGAGACAGTATTCGGGCACCATCCTCATTTTGAATTTCCCAGATAGATTTTATGTTACGCCTGTGATTTGCATAACAGTGAAAGAACTTTGTATTACAATCCCCTTCATTTATCTAGATCACCCTACTCTATAGCCTCCAAGTTTCTTCTTGTGCCACCAATATCTCTCTTTAATTTTGCTCAAGTGCATCGATACGAGCATGAATTTCATCAGGAAGAGACTGTGATAACATCCATGGTGCTAATGCATCCAAATCCAGTTAGATGTCTTCCAGTTCCTTCAACTGGGCCTTCATTTTATTTTTTTGCCATATTTTCACATTCACTCTGAGAATGCCCAATTTCTCCAAAATATTATCCATAGAGGAGGAGCTCAAACCTTGGGCAGATATCCCACAAGAAAGCATAAGATCATTAAAGGTCAGGTCCTCAAGCTAGGTGCGATTAAATTTAAAGGGTAACCCAAATCAATGACCACCCATCTGCCATTGAAGTGTTATAGGCCTATGATCTGATAAATAAATTATTTATAACAGTTGACTGAATGTTTCCCAGCCACTCCATCAAGCTCTCATGTATGATAAACCTATCCAGTCTTTTTGCAATGTATGCATCCCCTTTCCAGCCATTTTCCCAGGTAGGGACCAACATCGATGGACAAACATCGATGTAATTATGATCAAGAAAAGCCTCTCTTGTAAAACCCACCATAGGGTCCAATTTCCTCGACTTCCCCCAAACTTCATTAAGACCCACAGTACAATTTAGATCCCCAGCAATAATAAGTGACGCAAGTTCCATAATGCCAGATGCAAACAGTGCTTCCTAGAAGGCAGTCCTATTTGTATATGGCCCATATACATTGAGAATGTGAAAATGATCCCAGAAACCACACAGACGAACATCAATAAGAATATCGGTCGAGCATGAGAACGCTTTTGCTCGAACCCATAATGGATTCCATAAAACTACCATACCTCCAGATAGACCAGCAGCATCCATGGCTACAAAATACCAATCAGGTAGGATATTGCGGAAATAAGAAATGACCTGTGACACTATGTGTATTGTTTCTTCTAGCAATATGATACATGGGCGAACAGATAGAAAGAGATGCTTTAGAGCCAGGAACTTAGTGGGAGTTCCCAATCCCCAGAGATTTAGTGAGAGGATGGTTGTCATGGGACACCTTGTATGGGCATCTTTGATCCAAGGACCCGAGGTGATAGAAGATCAGTAATTGGTACCTCTACAAGAAATTTGTCCAATGGGGAGTTTGTTTGATTGTGCTTGGTACATCCCCTAAAATGACAGCTCCCCCGGTTATTTTTATGTCTAACCATAATATTACCACCCAAGGAAGGGCTAATATGTGGAGAAGAATTGGAAAAAGGTTTATGAATGGTTAATGACCTTAAATCAAGTGTTTTCCTTTCAAGAATATCATCTAAACCACTTCCTACAGAGTTAGTAGGAGAATTCAACGGAGTGTGGACTAGACTCTTTCCAGGGTGATGTCTCGAGGCATTTGTCTTTCGAGGAGGGGACTAAACATAGGTTGCATATGATGGAGAAGGAACCTCCAGTGGCTAAAAAAGATTAGGGAAATTTGGGCCAACGTGAGTCCCAAAAGACTTAAGCCCATCATGAGCGGATGGGGAGAACCCTGATGATGGAGGTTGTGAGGTCTGATGAGGCCAGCAGGATTTTGGTAAAACAGAATAACCGAAAGAAAAAGGTGATGACGGAATAGTAATTCGGGGTATTTCATTTCTCGGAGAAGACTGCTCAGATGAAAGAGATTTATATAGAATATTATGAATACCTGAAGAGTGGCGCACTCCATTTCTGGGAGGGAGAACAACATCTTGGATATTTTTTTTCGGTGCCTATATATGATCTCATCCTTTATATTTGCCACCCAATCGCCGTGGACAGTTTTCCAAAACATGTATAGTATGATGAAAGAGAGAACATCGAAACATTATGCCCCAATAATCTAATCTATGTGAAAGATTTCCATCTCGCCAGTGTAGCCCAAAATGATCTGGAAACCTGCCCTAATATTCCCTTTCGATAAGGATCTACGCAACCCTTTTGTTCGGTGCACCAAGGCAATCAGGATCAACATACGTGAATTTCCCAATTGCATTTCCAATATCTTCAAGAGCATGTTTCATCCATAGTTTGATAGGCAATCCGGGAAATTTGACCCAAATCAACTTGTTCTGCGGAGTATTGTTTAATGAATTAAAGCCTATGAACCATGAATGTAATTCTAGAAAGCTTCAACCATTAATCCATGGAATTTTCTTGATCTTAACTAGGTCCTCCTGGCTAAGGAATTGAATCTTGTACCAGCCACGGAGCAATCTTACAACCGTCGGCAAATATCCCAGAATGGACTTCCACTTTACTTCTACCCATTTCCTCATGTCAGCGTCACTCCACACAGGGAAATGCCAGCGGCCCACCAATGCTCCTTTTTTTAAACTAGAAATACGATCCAATAACCTTTCAGTATAAAAAAACATTGAGGGTGGCGGAGAAGTAGTTTTGATGGACTTAACACGATGCCCATTTCTTCGATGTTGCAATTCATGCAGGCCACCCCGCCCATCCTGGCATGCATGACCGCCAACTGGCACGAATCCATCACCCAATATATTATGCCAGTCATCTGACCCATGTGGGTCACCTCAGATGTTTCCCCCCAAACCACCCATCCGAATAGACTCTGCCTCCATTGTGGCCCTAATAAATGCCTCTTGGGTCGAGGTATTAGAATCTAAAATATCCATGACTCCCCTCCCAACTACCTTCCAAGATTTGTCAGCACCAATAAGATTTGTCAGTGATTGTATTTCATTTTGGATCTTTGATTTGAATGATTTTCAATTTTTACAGGTGGTCCAGTGAAATGGAGATTGTATGAGGAATTGGAGACCATAGAATGAATGAATTAGATTTAAGCATTTTCAATAATTGACATTTTGTTTATTGATTGATTTTTTTTGAATATTTGAATTTATTTCGAAATAAATTATATTGGAAGATTTATGCCCATGAGTTTCGAACCAACTTGTGTGGTTCATCATGAGAATAAGATATTGTCTTATTTTGTTTTGATGATGAATCACACAAGTTATTGACCTAAATCTTCCAATATGATTTCTTCCATTTCAAACATTCAAAATATAAATCACACAAGCTTGAATTTAAATTTTTTGCTATTTGGGCATATGGTAACCTCTTTGGGTAGATTGTGATTTTCTGTTTGTGTGTTGTTTATTTATGCATGTTGATTAATCTTTTTTCTATTTCTGCATTTTTTCCTTGTTGAATTCATTATCTTTTTGTTTTCTTTGTTGAGATTGCAACAAGATGATGGAGCTTAGTGAAAAGAGTCGCCTTCACTAAGTGGGCCCACAGGCAAATTATGGCGCAAAGTCTATTTTTAGACATATGGATCATGTCTATGAGTTGCAGGATGCTGTTTATGGATGATTGGGCAAGTTGGCAAAAATAGATGGACTTCTATTTTTAGACAACGACGGTCACACTGTCAAGTCTAATTATAGAGTAGTAAAATATTATTAGCTTATAATAATATTTAGACTATAAACTTTATCTTATTCTCTTGGAGCACTTCAGTTTGAGCTACAAATGTGGCACATGCAGCTGTCAGGAGGAAATACGTTTTCTTTGTGGGTCAGTTGAGTTGTTGCATGCATGAATTCAGTTAGAACTCAATCAGTTGAGTTTGGTGGAGTTGATTGTGGAGTTGATGGAGTTGTGTTCAATTTGACTTGGTTAAACTAGTTGTAATTAGTCTAACTGCAAATAGAATAACGATGAGTTGTTAAACTAATTATTAACTCATAATGCAACTAAAGAATACATCAATTAACTCAGTTGCATGTCAGTGCATGTTCAGTTCAGCAGGGACAGGTGTCAGAGGATCAGATTGCTATCAGTTGTGACTATAGTTGTGCATGAGGATTTGCACAATCAATGGGATTGAGTTATGCCAATGAGAATTGGCCAATACCAAGTGATTATAGCCTCTTCTCATGTGATTCCCAGTGTGAGTGATTCTTTTGAGGTAAATACGAGTTTGGTTCAACCATTCTCATCCATCCTTGAGCAGGTATTGAGCAGTGGAGGCAGGCAAGCAGTGGAATAGATTTGGAGATCAGATCTAAGCTGTATTGTGTGTAACAGGTGGAGATAGTGCTGGATACTTGTGATAGGTATTTACTATTGTAATGTTACATGTTCTCAATCATTAATATACAGATAGTGTGGGGTTTTCAGCTGTAAGCTTTCCCCGGGTTACATACCGTGTTAATGTGTGCATGCTCTTGATGTTTTATTGTTATTGATGCTGCTATATTGATGATCAGCGTAGAGGAGCTTATGTATTGTGTATGTATTCCGCAATAGTACAT
>APFE030841741.1:2052-45660 GCA_000404065.3 Pinus taeda | reverse complement strand
ATATAATTGAAATCATGAAATCAAAAATAATTTATTAAATTATTTCTTGAATATTATTATTCCAAAAAATAATTGTAATTAGGTTAATACATTTAATGGTTCAAAATTAATTTAATAAAAATCTTATTAATAGCTAATAAAACGAATAATACTAAGTAATTAAGATAATAGAAGGGATTAAATTATATTAATTCAATATACTATTAGGTTGTTAAGTTTAAAAGTTGACTATATAAAATATATTTAAGAGCTAAATATATATTAAAAAATTATAATAAACAAAGGGAAAAATGACCAACCACAGAAATCAATCTCTAAGGGGAGGGAAAAGGAAACCCTGAGACCTTAGAGATGAGGGAATGAGGAGGCTAGGAAGACAGGGCTGGGACCCAACAACTGCTAATCTTCCAGCCATCATCCCTATTAAGATTTTTCGGCCTTTTCTCAATCTCCAGGGTCTCTCTAAATTTGCGATAGTTAAACTGCGCAACTTTAGCAATGACTTGAGCCTCTTCAATACAGACATGATGCTTAGTCTTCTCGGCATGTTCAGCTAGGGCTGAGGACTTGGCCCTTCCATGCCTTAAGTCAGCCGAATGCTCGCTAATCCTTTGATTGATAGAGCGACCCGTCTCGCCAATATATGGTGTCCCACAGGAATAAGGAATGACATAAACGCCCTTCATGTCTTTAGGGTCAATAGGATCTTTTACAGACCTGAGGGAACCACAGATAGTATTGAGAGGCCTAAAAGTTGCAGGCACATCGTACTTCCTCAGAATCCTCGCAATCCTATCAGTGGTCCCTTGGATGTAAGGTAGGTTAACCCCCATGACACGATCTTTAGGATCTCTTCGAATTGAAGGCTCCTTCTTGGCCTTGAGGAAGGCTTTTTGACCCAGGTGTCTACTGTAACCATTCTTCACAAAGACATCTAGGAGATGAGCTTTCTCCGTTTCCAAGCTCTCTTCATCAGAAATTCTAATAGCATGGGTGGCAAGCATGCTTAGAACCCCTAACTTTTGAGCGGGGAAATGATGGGAAGAAGCATGCAAGTATTGATCAGTATGCGTCTTGTTTCTAAACACCTGATGAGAAAAGGAACCATTCACATTCTTAGAGATGAGAACATCCAAGAACGGAAGACAACCATTGTCTTCTTTTTCCATCGTGAATTTAATGGCGGCGGACTGGTTATTGAGATGACTGAAGTAACGATCCAGCTCATTAGGACCATGAGACCAGACAACACCAGTGTCATCAACGAATCTTTTCCAAAGCTTCTGTAAAAGACGAGAGGAGGCCAAAGCCTTGGACTCAAAATCCTCCATAAAGAGATTAGCGACGACGGGGGATAAGGGGGAGCCCATGGCAACTCCGCAAGTCTGCTCATAGAATTCTCCCACACTGGTTGGTTCGAAACGCGTTGACAAATGATTATTTATGTGATTTCGCCAAAAATTCTCTAAACAATGTTATGGATCACAGAAGTCTAAATTCCTTAACAACATTTTTTTATTAAATTTTTTTTAATATTGTTAGTTTAATAAAATATTTATATTTATTTTTATTTTTTATTTTTTTTCAGAATTTTTTTTATATATTATTATTTATATTATTATATATTATATATATTATTATATATTTATATATATATAATATAATTTAATATTATTAATTATTTTATATATAATAATAATTTTTTAAAGGTTCTTAAAAAAATATTTAATTTTTTATAAATTTTTTTATTAATTTAATTTATATATAAATTTTTTATAATTTTTTTTTTTAAATTATATATGTAAATTTTCAACTATTTAAAATTTACAATATTTTAACTTATTTTTAAATTTATATTGTTTTAAATAACATTTATAATGTTTTTTTTAAGTTATATTATATATATAATATATTATATATTTATATATATATTATATATTATTATATATTATATATATATATTCAGGAAGATGACATAAAAAAGGTCTCTATGAATATGTCTAGAACAAGGAAAACAATTCCATCATCTAAAGTTCCAGGTGGATGTGTTGTAAATACTGTGGAACATACCCGTACTGAGAAACAACGTAAAAGTCAAACAACTGGCCCATCAAGTACATCAAATATTATTTCTAAATGGAAGAATTGACGAGAAATCAATAATACAAAATTTACATGGCATGTTAAAGATGTTGAATCTGATGATAGTACACATATCTATCTATAATGAGGTATGATTAACTTTGGTAAACCATATGAGGTGATAGGCAAAGTACGAGACATGTTTGGTGTCGAATGAAAACACTATTTATGTTGTTGTGAAATTGCTCAAGTCGCATAAAAATGTTAGATATCGTCTTTCAAAGGTCAGGTATGGCACATACGAAGAATCTACACCATTGTGCAAAGAAATCACATCCAACATTTTAAATAACATTATAAATATGGTTATTTATATTGATGTGTTATGCATTATTGTAAGGATCATCAAATTTTTTATAAATGATTGATCGTTGACATATTGTATCTTCTTTGATAAGATTTGATGAGAGTCTTTCAATGATGTTGGAGGGTATTTATTATGTAGAGCCAAATATTATGAATGTAATCAATAATTTTTATACATAGTCAGAAGAAGAAAGGAGAAGGAGACAAAGATCAACAATCCATGACACTGCAATAGTACATACAGGGGATCATCAAAGAATCCATAAGGTGGGTCAATCTAGCAAAAGTAAACATGTTTCTTTTGAAGATGTGGTAGTTGAAGTTGAAGCTGAAGTTCAACAATATGTTACCATTAGTGAGGAGGAGATTAAAACTATTGTTGAAAATGAGAAAAGAAATAAAACACCAAAAAGAAAAATGGCCACGAATATCTCTCTTCCACTTGATGATGAGGAGATTGTTTATGTAGAAGAAGATATGTTAACTAGGAAGAAGAAGAAATTAAAAGTTGATCAATTTGTTAAAATCATAGGAAACAATGAAGATCAAAGTGAAAGTTCTAAAGGCAGCAAATAAACCATAACACCAAGTGTTGATTTAGAGGATGACATTATGAAAACAAAACGAAATGCTATTTGAAATCACTTGAAGAAGAATAAATTAATTAATGGTGGCAAAATATTTGAGCTTAATGTCACCCAATTCCATAGGCCAGATGAAGAACAATCTCAATATCAAATTAGAAACGCACATCACATACATGTCCATAATTTGAAAACATGTTTTAGGTAGAATCCATATGCAAATGTGGTGGATTATGTAGTTCTTGTTAATCCAAATCAAGTTCCCAACAAAGAGGCTTTTGATAGGACACAATGCTTTGACTATAAATATTATGTAATTGGAGGGAACCATTCAACAGAGGCCAAAAGACAATTGATCGAGAAATATCTCGAAAACTATCTTTTTGAAACAGTGAAAAGCATCATTTATATTGGTTTAACAGAAACAGAGGCAAAACTATTGGCATGGGATCATAATGCAAAAAAAAGTATAGAATGACTATGACTTTTGTCCAAAAGGTCAGATTTATTCATAATGAATTTGTAGAAAAATGTGGTGGGGATAAGACAAAAGTCAATTTAAGGTTTCAGAAGGAATGTTGTATGGAAACAAGTTATCAAATTGAGAATAAAATCAATTCAAAAGGTGACAAAGTAAATTCCAAATTATTCAGAGGCGTAGATAACATTTTCTAGTTGGCATTTGGAAGAGGCGAGATATAGGAATTGATTGATGGCATTTTTGACATGTGGGAGAATATTTCCCTAAAAAATTAGAAGGTTAAAAAGTCTAAACCCATAATATGTACCAACAGTAAGACAAGTCCTGAAATGAAGCAACTTCCAGATGATATGACTATCACACCTTGGAGAACAATGCAAAGAGTGACGGATGAAAAACTAGTCAAATCAATATTATGTCGTGTGAAATCAGGTAAATTGTCATTGGAGGAAATGTGCTCAGAATTTCAAAAGTAGGTTTGTTGAATTGTTTTTATTTTTCTTGGATTATAATTTTCTTTTAAATATAACATATTGTCATTGGTAATATTTGTTATACATATCATTATATTAACAACTTTTACTTTATTTATTCAGTCATAAGATTTGTATGAAAATACAACATATGGTTAGAATGTTGAATGACGATAGTTGGAATGATGTTATACGCAGCTACCTAGAATCAAGTTCTACAACAACACTTAGAGATTTTTATCTTGCAGTCAAAAAGGTATGTTGATTTTTACATTCATTAAATTATTCATATGTAAATTTTTATTTTATTTTATTACTTATACTTATATTTTTTTTATTTCATTAAATATATCGAAGAAGGATGTGAGTGGAGCACCAAATACTTTCAAAAGCTTTATTGAAAAAAATAAGTTGGAAAGGTTGCGAAAGCAGCGTCTTAGGAATGTTGAATTTGATCCTACGCTTACTCATTTACTTTGGAATGGGTTGGATATTATCCAATATCAAATAATACAAGGTGATTGTGAGACATTGTAAAACTCATACCTAAAAGGGAATATTGCTTGGTTATTGCAGACATTCGTCATGGTTTCAATTTCCTAGAAATTGGATATGATAGTGAACCTTACACTTATCAATCTTTTAATAAAGTGGTTACGGGCTTTCAAGAAGTCACAACATCACCACTTTGGAGCTTTGTGACATTTCATTTAGACACACAATTTGCAATGTTATTAACAAGCTTCAAGGGAAAAGCAAATTCAAGGATGCAACTTACATGGTAAGACATTGAAATTGTATGTTTGATTAATGTTAATTTTTATTTTTATTTTTATTTTTTATGTACAAGTTAATTGAACTTTTACTATGTCATGTTATAGGAAAAAGTTAGATCTTGTTTCTTCCAGAGATCATCCAATTATAAGTGATTGTGAGTTCATCTATATTGAATGTTCGACAAAAGATGATAGCTATATGTTTATTCTTCTGAATCAAGTAGATGAAAAGAGTCATAGCCAAGTACTGGTTCATGATGTTGTCGTAAAAAAAATAATATATGAGGATAAAGATGCAAATGGAGAGATACTTAACATTTATAAAAAACTGCAAACATTGATTAACTATCTTATAGATTTCTGTTCAAATGAAAGAGATTAGGCTTTGGATTTATTTTCAAGTTCAGGTAAGTTTTATTATATAAAATTGAATTTTAATGTTTTTGTTTTATTTGTTTATACTAATTTACTTGCTTATTTTTTTTGTGCTTAATGATTACTTACAACACTAATATGTTGCTTACAAAAAGGAAGAAATTGCGTTGCGATTGAAAGAGACCCACTACAATGTGATTTTATTCAACAAAGAATTAATGCTCTTCAATTTCTTCCATATGCAATGCAATAAGTTGGTTTGAGGAAAGGAGATTTTAATGAATCATGTATTGGCAAAAAAGACAAATGAATCTCAACCACCATTATATGGAATGATTGGAAAAAGACACTTTGGGAGATTTGCAGACATGAAAGATCTATTAGAAGAGGAAAATGAGGAAACTCAACCAGAAAATATTGTGGAAGAAGAAAAATGAAGCTGTAGAAGATGATGAACATGGATTGTATGATATTGTTGATGACATTTAAGTTATGCTTGCAAATCAAGCTCATTTTTGAGAGATAGTCATTAGTTTACTTGTAATATTTTGACTTTGAGATTTTATGAGAAGAATGGGTATTGATTTTTTTTTCAGAAGAAAAAAGCGAGATATATTATATTGAGATCATATAATTTCAGATGTGAGGCACATCCATATTGTCCTATACATATGTGCATATAACTGAGCATATAACTGTGCATATAACAAAATTTTGTCCAGTTCTAATGATGCATATATCAGATTCTATGACATTCATAATGCAGAAATAGGATCTTCTCTACATAGAGAGAATATCAGAGATGATGTGTGGTTCATGTAGGTCCATAAAACATGTGCCAATCAGTCAATATGTTGTCATAAATGGACGATGTAGGCATGACGGAGTCGGTGAATATGTGTGCATTTCGCCATTTCCAAACGGCCCATAGCAGGATGAGGATGAGATAACGTCTATTCCCGGACTGTTTGCTCCACCATATAAGGGCTGCACTAGGAGAGAGAAAATCAGTCAGTTGAAAATCAAAGATGTTTGATAATACATACCAGGTCTGCTGGATGATTGGGCATTTGATGAACATGTGGAGGTTTGTTTCTTCTTCTGATTTACACATAGTGCATCTGCTGGGTCCATGCCAATATCTTTTCCTGAGGTTGTCCCATGATAAATTCTTGTTGTAGAAAACAAGCCAGGCAAAGTGTATGATCTTCGGAGGACATTTTGCCTTCCAAAAAATATAGGGGAAGATTGGAGGCTGATATGGAGTTCTGTTGTTTATCAAGTGAGAGTAGATATCTTTGACAGAAACAGGTCTTTGAAAAAAACTAACAGTCCATAATAATTGATCTTTGACTCCAGATCGATGGATAGCACTGCCATTTAGCTGATCTGTGATGGATTTCCATATCCCATCCCATATGTCCTGTAGATTGAGGTCGCGCCCATTCTTCCACACAGGTGTGGATCCATGCCAATCATTGATGAGTTTGTCCCACGTGTATATTCCTTGTCTCTGTAGCTGTGTGATGAGGCCCATTGGAAGATTAATGTCAGACTGATTACATATTAATGGGTCGATGCCAATATGAACGCTGCTGCCAGAGTATAATCG
Organism: Pinus taeda; assembly: GCA_000404065.3. NCBI lineage: Eukaryota > Viridiplantae > Streptophyta > Pinopsida > Pinales > Pinaceae > Pinus > Pinus taeda. Next base: position 38,911 of record APFE030841741.1, on the reverse strand, counting down.
CCATCTCAGCCTGGATAAGAAGAAGGGTTCAATTTTGCGCATGCTGTTCCAAATAGGGGAACCAGTTCGGGGGCCAATGATTCCATGCCGATACCAGAATTCCACTGGTTTACCTTTTAAATATCTGATGCGGATAATTTTACCCCATGGGGATGGAGCGTATATTCCCCTCCATAGTGATCGGCAAAGAAGCGCTCGTCCAAAGATGCGTAAGTTCATAATGCCCCAGCCGCCTTGCCGTTTTGGAATTGATATGTGGTCCAGCTTTGCAAGATGCATCTTTTGTTGCTTTGTGTGTCCTCCCCATATGAAAGAAGCAGTGATTCGATTGATGCGATTAATAGTACTGGTGGGCAAATAGAACAGATGTGCCCAGTATACAGACATGTGGGTCAATACCGCCTTTGTGAGGGTGACTCGTCCTGCCAAAGATAGAGCTCGAAATTCCAAAGATGTGATTTTTTTATAATAGCGCCCAATTAGCCAGTCCCAATCAGAAGCGGTATACCTGTGTGTTTTCAGATGGAAGCCCAGATATGAGATGCCGGATTGCAAAGATTGTGTCTGGACGCCAAACATATCTGCGATGTCCTGAATCAGTTCAGTGCGCTCGCCATGGAAATATAAGATGGATTTATGGTTATTGATAGAGAGGCCCGTGGCTTTTTGAAATCTGTTGAGTATCTCAAGTATACATACCCATGAAGATCGCTATAGCATGGCACATATAAGGACATCGTCGACGAATAAATTATGGGACAGAGATATTTGCCTGCAGATATTGATGGGGATGCATCTCAGTTCGGCCATGGCCCTGTTAATGTGAAGGCTGAGAGTATTCATGGCGAGGATGAATATAATGGGGGCAAGCGGACACCCCTGTCGAATGCCTCTGCCGGCATGGAAGAATGGAGAGGGGATCCCGTTGATGTTGATAGCGTATTTGACGCCCTCAATACACGCCATGATCCAGGATATCATTTCCTTGCGAAGACCGATCTTAACCAGGAGGCAGCGGATAAAGCCCCAATCCAGGCAATCGTATGCCTTTTTAAGGTCGATTTTAAGAATGGCCCCATCAATATTCTTGGAGAACATCGAGAAGATGCATTCCTCTGTAGATGCTACAGCGTCCAGGATGTTACGCCCCTTCAGAAAGGCATGTTGATGACAAGATAAATGGACGGCCAGAGTACCTTTGATGCGCTCCGCGATGATCTTTGATATAATTTTAAAGGAAATGTTGCACAGAGATATCGGTCGAAAGTCAGAGAAGGTGTCGGCATCTCTCTTTTTGGGGATGAGAGCAATGAGAGTAGATGTAGATTGAGTATGGATGAAGCCGTTGATGCGAGAATCCTCAATCATCTTGAGAAGTTCGGGTTTGATGAGGTCAAAAAAGTGCAAAAAGAATTCAATGGTCCATCCATCAGGACCAGGACATTTGTCCTTGCTGAAGGCCTTAAGAATTCTATGAAGCTCATCTTCAGTGACCGGCAAAAATATTTCGTCATTGATGGAGTCATCAAACATGACCGGAAAAATGTCTGTTCCCCATAATATATCATGTATATCACTTCCCGGTCCGCAGCTATATTGATTTTTAAAATGAGTAAGTGCAGCATAAGTGATGTCCTGTTGAGAGGTGAAATGACCATTTGCACCATCCTGAATTTTCCATATGGAGTTAATCTCACGTCTATGATTGGCATATTTGTGAAAGAATTTAGTATTGCGGTCCCCCAAGTTCATCCATAGAGCCCTGCTTTTAAGACGCCAAGATGATTCCTGTGTTTCTAAAAGCCGGATTTTTTTCCGTGAGAGATCAGCGATCTTGCATTTATGTTGGAGAGTCATAGAATTAGGATCATGTGATGATAGGATATGATCCAGATCATGCTGGATCCTGGAGAGCTCAGAACTGTCGTGCTTTTTTTTCTCTATTTGCTAGGACCGGATAATGGGCCGGACAAAATCCATGCGTTCACGAAGAGAGGGGCCATGGGCGCAAGATGCCGATTGATGCCACGCAGTAGTGACGGTGTTATTGAATTCAGGGTCACTGAGATAGGTATGATCAAATTTAAAAGAGTAGGACCTTCGTGTGAGATGTTGACGCCAAGTAAAGAAAAGCGGCCCATGGTCAGATATAGAATCATGCCCAATGGAGAATACAGGCATTCCCAATGAATCTATGATGTCGGACATCATAATGACCCTGTCAATGCGCTTGGCGATGAATGCCGCACCAGTCCGCCCGTTCTGCCATGAATGAGTCAATGGGGAGGGTTCAATATCAATGAGATTCCGAATGATAAGTTGGGAACGGATATAATCTGATATGGGATCCACTTTCCGCCCAGCACCCCAGACTTCCTTAGAGCATAGTGTATAATTCATATCACCAATCAGCATCAGATGAGGGATCTCACAAAGATCCGAGGTGAAAAATTTTTGCCAGAATGGAAACCTGTTCATATATGGAGCATATATGTTAAAAATATTGATGGGGAAATGGTGCCCACGGAAGGTGGCAGAGAGCATGATACCAGCAAAGCATTTGAATGCATTAGCACGAATCCATATAGGATTCCACATGGCGACAAGTCCACCAGAATGGCCATGCGCGTCAAGAGTCACGATTTTTATGTGAATCATTTATTTTTTGTAAAAATCCTATGATTACTATTATTTTTTAACATAAGATTCATAAAAAAATGTTATTTTTAAAGTTTTTTTGTTAGAATTTTCCCATAAAAATCATTTATTTGACATGTCATTTTTTACAAAAGGTCTGAAAATATGTATTTTTTCATTATATTTATATTGAAAATGTGTATTTTTTTGTCAAATGTTTGAAATTATTGTTTTTTAGTGACAATTATTTGACGTGCATTGATATTAATTAACATTACATAAACATATAGAAAATACCAACTTTAAAATATTGATAATTTTTTTTAACTATGTGAAAAGATTAAGATTTCATTACAAAAAAAATTGAAAAGAAAAATAAAAACACACTACATAAATACACTTAAAAATAATTATTTTAGGAAAGAAGAAGACATTAGAAAATCTAAAGTGTAAAAAATCAACCCTCTAAAAAAAGGGTTTGATGTTGCATCAATATTTTTCAAAATCAGCATGAAAATCACTAACATTTAAAAAAACATGTTCATACTTGACACATAAGAAAATTTTAAGTGCCAAAAATATGCTCCAAAAAAAAAGGTGTATTTTGAATCACCACTTTTCAAAATCGGGTGATGTTTTGCTACCTCAAAAAAATAGGTACTAGGTAATTTTCCTGTTTGATCGGTAACTATGTTTTCTCTCTATCATTAGTATAAAAAAAAAATTGATTCATTTCATAGAAAATATTGTTTTGATATCCAAGTGGGATGTAGAAGCGAATCTGTTTCATTTCAAGGAAAATATTTTCAAGTAGTATCCAAGCATGATGTAAAAATGAATTTGATTGATTTCAAAGAAAAAACAGTCCAGTTAGTATACAAACATGATGTAAATGATGATGATTCTTTACTTAATATACAAGCATAAAGTGTCATTGTTTTCTAGTTGTGCTAGTTTCTTTCTTGATGTGTAGATTCCATCTTGGGCCTACTATGGAATTTGGAGCTTAAACTGTAATGAAATTTGATATTTTATCAAGCCTTTGCCTAAATTTGATAGTTAAGGAAATGTGAAGTTTATCCAAATTTGGTAGTAAGAAGCATGAATTTTGTTATCTGTAGACTATGGAAAGTTGGTTATGGTTTTATTTTATGTTGAGTAGTCCTCAACCCTTGCTACCATTAATCTAGTTGAATCTAGAATGTAAGAACTTTTGTTACATATTAAATTGTTTCCTTGGTGGTCAATCTTTCACACATAATTAAAATGGCAATAAACTAAGTTGTAAAGCCTTTACTTCATGGTCATAACAAAAGCATTACAAAAATTGAAACATAATATTTGTATTAAATCACTAAACCCGGACCAAATGACACATCTAAAATGTAAAAACACATGGATGGCCTACTAATAGTAATAAGCATGACAAGAAAGTATTCACGAGTCATCGGCCCAAATGTTCACGTAACTAGTTTAAATATGTTGAATATAGAAAAAAGAAATGTTAAAAGCAACATCAAGAAAAAAATCCTAATTTATTTTGTCCTTGAATTAAATTGGAAATTAAATTGTAATTCCACATCTCATGACAACTTGTAATAATTAACTAAGTTAATTTGACTTAGCTCAATTAATTCGAGTTGAGGGTATAACTAGAGTCATGTAGAGTGTCTCTTATAATTAGGAGCACTAGTTGAGCTTATTTTGAGGTGTAATTACTTAATTCAGTCCAACTGAGTTAAAGTTAGTTAAATCAGTTCCAACTGATGGAGGAATTAGTGGGAGATCTAGTAGTGAGGTGTAACCAGCAGCAGTGGGGTGTAACCAACAACAATGGGGTGTAACCAGCAATAGTGGGGTGTAACTTACTGTAGTGGGGTGTAACATGTGGTAATAGGGTGTAACCTGTAGTACTGGGTGTAACCTATAGTACTGGATGTAACCTATAGTATTGGATGTAACCTGCATTGTTTAGTAAACTGAAGATTCACTCATAATTAACTCATGCATGTCAGATCAGAGAATGACCCAGTTGAGATTGGAGTTTAGGGACAATGTACTATTAGTTGTAAAATCATCTAAATTAAACCAATGGTGCATCCAGTCATAGGAATTCCTATAAGGATTGCACAATTCATAATTGAGGAATTTCTTCATTAAATAGGGGCTAATTTCCAATGGAACAACGCAAGGAAGTAGGAGTTTGGAAGGCTAAGAATTTGGCTAAGTATTGGCCAAAGGCAGTGAATCAGATAGAGGATAGAAAATACTTGTGTAGGTTGAGCTTAAGGTTGATCATAACAGATTGTATTCATCCAGATTCTTTGACTAATGCAATATAGCAGGGTTTTTAGTTGTGGCTTTCCCCAGAAAATTATTGTGTTATGTGTGGTTGAATTCTTTCTCTTAGATGCTTTGTGATTCCATTGATTGTTTATTGTTTCTGCTGATGAGTAGAGTAGATTCAAGTCAATTGTTTTAGCATATTAAATTTTGCAATTTGAGTCTACAAGGAATTTCTACGTGGTATCAGGGTTATATTTGTAGAAATCTCTACATGGTATCAGAGTTAGATTTGTAGAAATTTCTACATTGTATAAGAGTTAGATTTGTAGAAATTTCTATATGATATCGGGGTTGAAATCACAATAAAAGAGAAGAATTCAAAGTTGTCCTTGCAGATTGATGGAGTTCTAGTTTAGGGCATATCCAAAAAACCCTATGTGTAGAAGTCTTAATGGAGCTAGAAGACTGCTAGTGGGTTGATCAGTGAGCCAATGTTTAGTGACACAAAAACGTGTTTTGATCATTGATATTAGTAGAATGAGGAGTAGAGAGATTTCCCACAAGGAGATAAAGACTTAGAGGGAGTTTATTTTTAGAGGGAGAAACCCTATGGAATCTAATGCTTCAGGATCTGGGAAGATCAGACTCATTATTGCAGCAGTGCAGAAGCAACAACAATATGAGTAGATCAGATTTAGCTCATGCATGCAAAGCCTTGAGGATCAAGGCAAAGGTTAGAGACTTGGTGGTTGAAAGGGAGCATGAATTATCTCTCAACATGCAGCCTTAGAAGCAGCCTGAGAAGAAACCTCAACAAGTTGTGGAGCAGCCACAATTGGAGAAGCAGAGAGGAGACCGAGCGGAGACATCCACTCAAGCAAAGACCTCCGGTGAGGGGAAATTTCGAGCCAAGTTGGTAGAAGGAGCACATGCCACCATACCTCCAAGTGTGAGGTGGGGCGATATGAAACCTTAGTCCAATAGTTTTAGAAGTTGGGCAGGATCCATTGAGGTGATTTTTGTCTCATGGATCATTACCTTGCTACGGGGGCCCACAATATTCAGTAAAAGGAGGATTAGTGTCAATCAAATACTAAGGAGTGCATAGTAGTGTTGACATTAGAGTAGGAGGCTTAATAACAGAGTCAACAACAACACAATTATTCCTAGTAGACAGTTGCAGACACAATTGTTTCAATTTATTTTGTTTGGATGATTTTTTTAGTTGCAGATGTTGCAGTAGCAACAACAACAGTGATGAGTTTCATGCAGAACACTCCAAAGGTATCAGATCAAGATATATTTTTATTCCTTTCTTGTTGTGAGGGAGTGTTGAAAATAACAAGAAGAAATGTTAAAAATAGCATTAAAAAATCCTAATTTAATTTGTCCTTGAATTAAACTGGGAATTAAATTGTAATTCCACATCTCGTGACAACGTGTAATAACTAAATAAGTTAATTTGAATTAGTTAGCTCAGTTAATTCAAGTTGAGGGTCTAACTAGAGTCATGTAGAGTGTCTCCTACAATTAGGAGCACTAGTTGAGTTTATTTTGAAGTGTAATTATTTAATTGAGTCCAACTAAGTTAAAGTTAGTTAAACTAGTTCCAACTGATGGAGGAATTAGTGGGAGATTTGGTAGTGAGGTGTAACCAACAGTAGTGAGGCGTAACCAGTAACAATGGGGTGTAACTAGCAACAGTTGGGTGTAACTTACTGTAGTGGGGTGTAACCTGCAGTGATCACTAAACTGAGTATTCACTCATAATTAAATCATGCATGCCAAATAAAGAAAGACCCAGTTGAGATTGGAGTTCAGGGACAATGTAGTATCAATTTTAAAATCATCTACATTAAATTGATGGTGCATGGAGTCAGAGGAAGGCCCATGAGGATTGCACAATTCATAATTGAGGAATTTCTCCATTAAATAGGGGATAATTCCCAAGGGAACAATGCAATGAAGTAGGAGCTTGGAAGACTATGAATTTGGCTAAGTATTGGAAAAAGGAAGCTAGTCAGGTAGAGGATAGAAAATACTTGTGGAGGTTGAGCTCAAGGTTGAGAAAAACATATTGTATTCATCCAGATTCTTTGACTAATGAAATATATAGATAGCAGGGGTTTTTAGCTATGGCTTATCCTGGAAAATTATTGTTTTATGTGTGATTGAATTCTTTCTCTTATATTCTTTGTGAACTCATCGATCAATTATTGTTTTTGCTGATGGGTAGAGTAGATTCAAGTCAATTGTTTTATCATATTACAATCTAAAATTTGAATCTACAAGGAATTTCTACAAAAGAAGATATCGATGCAACATCACCAACATAACCCATACCATGACCATGGGAAAGAAAACATAGCTTATGCTCAAATTTCTACAGATTCATGATAAAATTAAACTTCTATTGTACACAAAAACTCTACATCACACTTTTGAAAAAGCTCATTAATAGCTAATTATCATTTCATTTATGAAAATGAATAGAACCACTAACATGGTAAAGAACAAGTGCAAATATTTTAGCAATAACCGTTCTAGTCCAAAAAGAAAATCCACCTACTACTGAATAGAATACCATGCTCAAAACCGAGTGTATGAGTAACAAGTATAATTGCATTCAATAACATTCTCAAAGCCCAGTGGACAATGAACAAGTATAATTATAAATATGCTTATACTTGACATTTAACTTTTGTGCAAACTCACCCAATGCTTTCTTGTTTACTGGCATGGAGAAGAACCTGCAATCAAACAATGGAATTCTATTAAAGAACTCGTCACCCAACAAATGGGAATGATAATATAAAGTGAACATATCCATCCTAAAATGATAAACCTCAACATCATTTCCACTTGTATGACCCAAGATGGCAACATTTATGAAAGGGGATATTGGTAAAGATCGAGAGGTTGAGGACCGAGGGGTAGGATCATGGTGAGCTTCTTAAGGCATTAACTCAACCCTTAAGTAAAACAAAGGAATCTTGCTTGGAAATGGTTGATAAGCCTATGACTCAAAATCCAAAGTTGGTTGTGATGGGATTTTGTGTGCTCATATAGGAAATGGGAGAATCTCGACACTATAGAGACTTGGAAAGAATCAATGAATAAACCTCATATGATTTGGAGACATGGTATGGAATCTAGATTAGCCAGGAAAGAAGCCAACCTTGGGTGCTATGCAGTTATCCTTGGATTATGGTACCTGTGTTGAAGATGCAAGATCATATTTCTTTATTTTGCAATAAAAAACATACAATCAATTTAATTGATCTTCAATGCACCACTTTACGATAGAGAATTTTCTTGGATTTGACACCCTCACTACCACATTGGGTGAGAGGACTGCCCACCAACTAATTCAATATCAATGGCACCTCCCTTCGTAGGATTTAGAAACAGATGAAGATGAAACCCCTTATGCAAACATGGTCCATGAATTGAATTCAATCAAACATGGTGAAATAATAATAAGATTAGCAAAAACTAGTTGATATTGTTTGAGATCAATCCTAGTGATGCTCAGAAAAGGCCATTATTCCCTCAGAAAGAGAGGATATTTGCAGATCATGAATATTATGAGAAGGTTACAGTGAAAAGCCACTCAAGGTGTGTGAGGTATGACTAGTTTATTTGATTGAAGGAGGATCATGCTGGCATCAATATATAGGTCTGAAATTCCAACCCTTGGTTATTTTAGCTATTGTAGAAATAGTTCATTATTAATAATTTAATTGGCTCATTTTTTTACCTGGACCAAGTAGACTAAAAATAGTTTTCATTCACCTCCCAAATTTCATTGCACGGTAAATGTTGTAAGAGAAATTCAACTCAAACACTTCCCTCAAATAAATCGATTTGCATTAGAGATTGAACAAACATGTCATCCATCTATCTATTTCTAGAATCCCCTTTACCTAGGTTATAAATATTATATGCTAGTTTATCATTTAATTTCTCCTAAAAATCCATAGAAATAAATTCCTTTGTGGGGAGTATATAACGATCTCTTTAATTTCAAAATACACAAAATCCTCAACATTTTTGCTACAAGATAAACATTGTATGATATATAAAAATGCAACTGGATAATTGACAACACAAAGTTGAAACCTCATTTATCTTTAAAAAAGTGTTGTACAAAAATGTGTTAGGATAATTATCTAAAAGTTAAAACCAAATGTGTTTTTTACAACCCTTTGGACAACAAAATAGCTAAAACATTATGTTTTTTTTTTACAATGCTTAGAAGTTTAGACCAAACTGTATGAGCCTATAATCCATTCATTTGTTGACAAAACTATTAAGTCACGTTGGCAATGGAACTTGAGAAACCTCTGATAAAATTGAAAATGAAAACTTCAAGAACAAACAACACACACCAAAAATATTTAGACTATATTAGATTATATCACCAATGGAAGAACATCACAATCCTGTTTTTATTGGTTGAATAATCATTTCATGTGAACTGATAAGCAAGTCAAATGGTGAATGATTGATTGCCATTTTAGTTGCAGTTATGACCACATTAATGAAGAATCTCAAGTTGCAAAGATGATACTAGCGATGGATTTGTCTGCGTAATCCACCTCCATTGTACATATATCAAATACAGCATTCTCCAATATTGCCATAAAACCAACAAAACACTTATTTTATAAATACATATAATAAACAATGTAAACTTTGAAATGGGAACTGATATTGTTACTTGTTTCGTAGAGATAGCAAAAAAGTGACCTGATTTTGAAAAGGGGTGATGCAGAACACACATGTTTTTTTGCATAGTTTTTGGCACTTTAATTTTTTTATGTACATTACGTTTTAGAATGGTAGTGATTTTCATGCTGATTTAAAAAAGTCGGTATTCTGCATCAGACCCTTTTTTTAAAAGACCTATTTTTTGACTTTAAATTTTCTAATGTATGAAATGTAAATAATTATTTTGTAAATTTAAAATTTTTTGAAGTGGTCGTTTTCTTCATATTTTCTTGTTTTTTATTTTAATTTTAATTTTTTTGTAGTGAGGTTTGATTGTTTTTCATTTTTAAATTAGAAGGTTGATATTTTGAATTTTTGATATTCTACATATTTATACATCCTTAATTAATTTTCCAATCCACATGAAATAATTGTTTCTAAAAAACAATATTTTTTAACAATGGACATAAAAATAACTATTTTTAACATAAATATAACTAAAAAACTACACGTTTTGATAATTTTTTGCTAGAATTGACATGTCAAAATCACAACTTTTATACGAAAATTTTAACTAAAAATGGTTAAATAATATTTTTTTTATGAATTTCATGTCAAAAAAAAAATAATAATCACTTTTTTTTTACAAAAAATAATGATTAACTTAAAAATTAATGCGAAAATCACATCTTACAAATATTGAATGCATAACAACTTTAATTGAGTGTTTATTCTTCTCATAAAATGTCAAAGTCAAAAATTTGCAAAGCTTGATTTCCAAGCATAACTTAAATTTAATAAACAATGTCACGTAATCCAAACTCTTCGTCCTATAGGGTTTCATCATTATCTTCTTCCATAATATTTTCTGCTTCTTTCTGCTCATTTTCCTCTTCTAATGGATCTTTGATGTCTGTGAATCTCCCAATGTATGTCTTTCCAAACATTCCACGTAATGGTGGTTGGGGTTCCTTTGCCTTTTTTGCCGCACGTGATTCACTAAAGTCCCATTTCTTCAACCTAATTTCTTGCATTGCATATGGAAGAAATTGAAGAGCATTAATTCTTTGCTGAATGAAATTGCACTGTATTGGATCTTTTTCAATTGCAATGCAATTTCTTCATTTTTGAAGGCGACATGCTAGTGTTGTACCTAATTATCAAGCACAAAAGAAATAATGAAGTAAATTAGTACAATGACATATAAATTAATAAATAACTTATTGAAATTCAATTCCATATAATAAAACTTACCTGAGCCAGAAAATAAATCCAAAACGCAATCTCCTTCATTTGACTGCCGCAAAGACATGGCTAAATCAAGCTCCTAAATAACATTGGGTTACATTGTTTAAGTGCTCAAACACCTCGATCGAGCGCTTAAAAAGGGCTCAATTGAGCAATCATTTTTTCCACCCAAACGTGTCATCTCTTGCCAAAAAGTGTAACCTAGCTCCATGCTTTCACCCTTATAGATTATGAATTTCTAACAATATATATCCTAATTATTATTATTATCCAATTTTAAGGTCATAGCCAAGCCAGACACCAAATTGGTGTATGAAACCCCCTTGTTTGTGGGACAAGAGACCCACCTCCACGCAACGATCTGATTATTGTCTACGAAGGCATACCTACTCTAACCCCTTCTGGTTTTTGAACCTATGACCTCTTAGGGGGAAACACATGCTCTTAACCATTAGGCACTTGACTTGAGATACCTCATGTTTAACTCTAATGTTATAGGAGCATTTTCTCAAGAACCCTATCCAATAATTGGACCTCACACACTCTATTGGCCTCTAATTTCAGTTATGTGGCATTTCAAAGTTTACCCTCCAAAACTCATTTAAGGCCATAAATCACACTTAATATTGGTTTACTATATTTGTGAAATTTCTAATTCTTTATAACTAATCATTTAGTTTGGGTTGTTGTTTCTAAAAGGGTATGGCCCAAAGCTTAATTATGTCCAATGTCACTTCATAATCTAATGATATGTAAGAAATATCTCTTCCACTTGAATTAATAAGACACTAGAAACCTCACATACTCAAAACAAACCTATTGAAAACCAATTTGATTCAATAGACCTAATCAAAACAAACATACAAGAGAATGTAAAAAAGAACATTTTATCATGAAGGGCTGAAATGTTTAGAAATTTGCTTGAATAACTATTTCAAATACCATTTAAGAAAAGATGGTAATGCAAGCACATAGAACCAATAAATAAGATTTCAAAGATGCAAGAGAATGTTATTGCCTAGGGGACAAATCTCTAGTCTCTCTACAAACAAGCTGCACCAAAACCATAAAAAAAAAAAAACTAAGCAAGTTATTAAACCTTCCTTATTTTAGTTTATTAAGCATAGGTCACTATGTGTTAAATATCATAGTCTAAAAATAAAATAAGTAACTTGCACCTCAAACTTACATTGAAAAGAAACATTAATACAAATGATTCAATTTCAATTGAGAACAATAGTTTATTATAAGGAAAACAAAAAGAACAAACCCTCTAATTCTAATTGAAACAAAGAGAAAATTTCAATATAAAAACCTCAACACCCATATCTAGATACATTATCACTGCATCTCTTTGACTACAAATGAAGCACTCGAGAAAATTTTTAATATAAAAAACTGAGCACCCGTATATAGATACATCAACACCCCATCTTTTTGAGTAAAAATCAAGCACTCCTCTTTGTACACTAAAAAGGAGGGATGAATCAATCTATCTTGGTTTATGAGGAGCAACGAAAGGAATTTTTTTTATAATCTTCTAGTTTAGATCGACTAAATAAAAAGGTATAATAACTAATCATTTAGTTTGGGTTGTTGTTTCAAAAAGGGTATGGCCCAAAGCTTAATTATGTCCAATGTCACTTCATAATCTAATGATATGTAAGAAAGATCTCTTCCACTTGAATTAATAAGACACTAGAAACCTCACATACTCAAAACAAACCTATTGAAAACCAATTTGATTCAATAGACCTAATCAAAACAAACATACAAGAGAATGTAAAAATGAACATTTGAGTATACCCAAATCTTGAAATTTGTGTTCCTAATTCATAATTCTTTATTTATTTCTATCTCATCATACGTTAATTATTTTAGCAAAAGAAAAAGACACCTACATTTCTATCTTATTCGGAGTTCATTATTTTGGAAAAAAGAAAGAAACCTATGTGTTCATCTAAAACATGGAGAAGAGGTAAACCGTGTTAGATTGTCTCTTTTTCTTTCACAATACACACCAATAACCACTATTTTTCACTTGCCAAGATTATTTAGCATCAAAAAATCCCTGACAATGGGATATTGGCAAATATTGTGTCATACACAATGATTGGAAAATATTGTGTCATACCCAATGAAAAAAAGGATGGGAAGGAAACTAATAGATGTGGCAGATCCATGGGTGAAAAAGAAAAGTCATAAATACTAAACATATTGCAGGTTTTTATAATTACTTGCAAACCTGGCATAGATGCCTAATCTATGCATCATGAATAAGAGATTTGGATAGGTTATAATTCTGAGGAGAGGAGATAGATCACATATCAAACCTAATTTGATATGAAACCTTATTGGTTAACCTTAGTCTGGTTTTTGTTGAGAAGGAATACTATGGTTTTTGTTGAGAAGGGATACCATGAAGATTGTTAGAAATAATCAAGCAATGTAATCTAATCAACGTTTATGGATTGATTATTCATTTATATCTTAGTCAGAGTTAATTATTCAAAAAACAAAAGAAAGAAAGAAAGACGTTTATGGATTGATTATTCATTTATATCTTAGTCGGAGTTAATTATTCCAAAAAACCAAAAGAAAGAAAGAAAGAGGGACCTACATGTCCATTGAGAAGAAATGGCTGAGTTGGATTCTTCACTTTTTCTTCTGCCATATTTGATACATGCACCCACGCACTAGTAACTATTTTGTTTGTTCCTGCCAAAATTAATTAACATCAAAATTCCCTCTTGATCAATGGAGGAATATAAAATATTGCATCAAAATCAATGAAAAGGGGAAGACAGGGAAATTTTTTACGAAGATCATACCTACTGCAGATTTTGATGAGCACTCTGAGCTCTAATTTCTTGCAAGCCTCACATAAATGCTTAATCTCAAGGTTTCGGGTGGGAGATTCAAGCATGTTTGAATCTTGAGGACATTTATCCCTTATCATACTAAATTCAAGATCAGCCAAATTAAACAAACAACTTGTTTCATTTACAGAGTCATCTACAACCCTCCCTCCCTTAAACAAAAAACAAATATTTATATATGGAAAACATACTGCAGATTTGGATGGGTGCCTCGGGAGTATGCACAAATGTTCAAGTTGAATTAGAAGAGTTGGGATCACAACTTTCAAGATTGCATGGCATATGAGTATTACATACCAGCTTTGACAAAACTGCAGGTTGGCATGCAAAAAGATCAAGATAGGCAGTCAAAACACAAAGCTGGTATGTAATACTCATATGCTATTACATTCATACGGTCACTAATTTCCTCATTCCTTTAATTATGTTTTAGTGTTTGCGGTTGTTGTTAACATTGGGTAACTTTGCATGTGTGTGCAAATAACGTTGGAATCATTCCTTATTATTCTGTGTGGAACAAAGCTCTGGTACATCTTACTCATTCATGGTGGATTCTTTGGAGGGATTTATTATTGTTACGAGGACACCTACATCGCCACAACTACAACTAAAGCCGAGCCTGAGAAAGGAAGCACAGTTGTGACTTCTTCCGTTTAACAACGGTTCTCTTGTAATCTATCACAATTTCATGAATGACTTTTGTGGTTAGTGACTACAAAATTAATGCTTAGGAGAGAAAATCAAGTCTGGACTTGAGAGGAACTGTGTAATCATTTTGTGCAAACTATAGGTTTAACAAGTTGGATCCAGTTTGTGTATGAGTTGTAGTTTTGTAATATGTAAATCGTTGTTTCTTCTTATGGAAATATATGTTTATATTCAACTAAAATCTTTCTTATTTTCAAAGTTTATCATGAATAGACCATGGGTTAAATTTTCATTCAAATCATTCCGTAGATATATGTACTCGTATGAGATTACGCTGGAAATTAAAATCAAGATCAGTCCAACTTTTTATATAATAGAGTGAGCAGCTGGTTGTCATATTTACAATTTTGCAGTAGTCTGTTTCATGCAGGTGATGTTGCTTTCGTCGGTAGACATGTGGAAAAAACTTCTCGAGGAAATCGTCCATGGATGTTACACCCCCTGTTACACATTTAAAAACCCCCAATTAGTTTTCAAAATGTCGGCAATTTTCTAGATTTTTAAGCTCCACCTACAACCTAAAGCTACTTCTGCACACATAAATCACAGTGAAATGTTTGTAGATACAATGAGATCTTTTGGAGTGAAGTAATTGTGCAAATAATGAGTCAATAAACATGAAATTTCCGGATTGAAATGTTCAAATTTTGAATCATTTCGCTTGAATTAAAATATTTGTGTTTGTCTCATCATAATCCAACAATCGCTGAAAGCAATTATATGTACATTTAATACAGAATGGGGAATTCTGAGAATAACATAGTTCCCTTCCAGAGCAAAAGCTGCTACATCATGCGCACATGCGGCGATTCTGAGAATCGCCCCATCCAGGGCTGGAATTTGACTTACGGTGTAAATTTTTACACGTCAAACTTGTCCTATATATCACTGACCCGTCATATTGACGTTTAATTTGGGTTTGGAACCGTCCAAATCTATAATACCTAGCACCAACAAAGGTAACACTAGGTAGGCTACTAATGTTTAATATGTATCTGGTATCTAGTTTTGTTTGCCTCTTTCCCACCTTGGATTCTGGCAAGCGAATTCATTAACATGGCAAGCGTAGCAATTGACAAAATTAGGGTACAATGGTTGCGGTGTGTGTTAACTACGGATTAAATGGTCACCCTCCAGTCATAACTGCTGCTTAGATGGTTACTTGCACTTGATGACCGAATGCAAGCTGCAACGGGATTAAACTGATAGGTTATAGGTTCTAATTTCCTACTCAACCTTGGAAAGAGGCACAAATTGATTAGCTTTTATCACAGGGGAGCACAAGTTCATGCCTAATCTTGTAGAGCCACCTGTTGATTCTCTCAATCAGGGCGACAATTCTTCCAAGCTCATTAATGGTAACGCATTTTTTGAAAGTCACGGTATTTCTTCTTTACGATTCTTATCGTTCTCATCATTGCATCTCTATTTGAAAGGATCCTTTTGAGCCTCGGTCATAAGTATGCTTGGTACTAGGTTTCTTGAATAAACAGTAAACATGCCTGAAACGCTGAATGGAAATCACAGTAAACATGCTTGAAATGTCGAATGGAAATCACTTGAAATCTCTGTCTTCACAATCATTGGGATGTAGGGAGTCTATTATCAATTCCTTTGGTCTAAGATAGCTCATAATTTGAATTTCCTTTTGTCAATTCCTTTAGTCTACGATATCTTTATTATGATATAAGACGCATAATTTAAATTGTCATTTATCTTATTGGAACTGAAAGCCTCTAAATTCCTGCCATCTAAGATGTTGTTTACTATGAATAATGTAAATTATTTATTAGTGTGGAGTAAAGGACATGAAGAAATTGATGCAATGCAAGGGGAAATTTACCGAACCTGGAAACATGGAAAATAATCAAGTCGAGCATTCGTTTCAATAGCTAAAGAAATTAAGGGAAAGAAAAGCGTTTGAATTGGCATCGGATCCCAATTGGCATGGTGGAAACTCCAAATGGTAATCTAGTTCTTTGCATAACAAATACCACTTATATTAAAAGGAGTGTGATAGAATCATGGAATAATTGTAATATAATTAATCGTTGTGTAACATGGACACTTAAGGTGTGCACCACCATATATGGTTGGAAAGTATGGTGGTTTCATTGAGGATATTGGGAGTATTTATGTCTAGGTCACATGTGGATTCAATGTGTATGTTACATGTGAAACTTATAAGTTAACTTGGGGTAATGATTTAATTTTGGTTGTAGTGACTCAATTTGTTTTTGGTGAAAACGGTTATTTTGGTTCTCCTATAAAATTGATTATTGGGCGTTAAAAATTGTGATTGGTGTATCTGATGTCTTTCTTGTAATAGGATCTCCTTGATAGAGTTATTACCCATATGTTTTAGTGTAGTTCATTTTCTATGTGGTGTCCCATTATTCTTCTTTTATTAATGGTTGAGAAAAGGTCAAATTAGAAAAATGTATAGTATTTGTTAGGCTTTTGCAGCTCATTATATTTTCAATATGCTTGTTTAGCATGAAGGTATTTTTATAGAAATATTGGTGTTTAGCTTGAAGGTATTTCATCTAAATATTGAGCTTAACATGCTAGTCAACTAATTTCTTTATATACACAATAGTAAAAAAGGACTTGATAAAGAATTTGAGAGATGATTTGTTTTAAGTATAAAAGTCATTGATGTATAAAAAAAGTCCCCTCCTTTATACATCTTACTAGAAACAAAATCAAAATATATATCAATTATTGCAACATGTATTATTTTTTTCCCTAAAAAAAATCATTATATTTCATATCGAAATATATGTTGTGTTGACTCTTAGGTCCTAAAAGAAAAAATCTAGTTCATTGGACCATATAATTAGGAAATCAAAGCATACTCAGCTATCATTAGAGCAGTTTAATTGTAACAAATAAACCTCATAATGTGTTATATCAAAAGTATGGTTGTGTGATATATCGAAACAAATAAACCTCATATTGTGTTATATCAAAAGTATGGTTGTATGCTATATCGAAACACATGCTAACTTGGGAAAAAATAAGGCACTCTTTTAGGGAGATTAATGAAAGTTGAAATGCAAGAGTAGTTGACACCCACAAATTTGGGTAAAACGTAAAATGAAGGGCATGAAAAATTCAAAAACGTCATCAAATTTTCATTTGACGGGCATACGGGATTTGAAATTCCAAGCTTGGCCCCCTCTGCTATGAATTGCCCCAAAAAATGCTTATTGGGCATCCAATACGATATTAAGTGGAGAAATCCCAGAACAGGAGTTCCTCTTCCTCCTCAGAGACTAATCCCTGTATATCAAACTGTGCATATAGATCAAAATCTATATCTATAAGTGGGCTGCCAGAGCCCACAATAAGCTGACCTTCCTTCTCGCTCATTTTCAGGGCCGCTGAGCCATGTGGCTGCCTCCCGACATATTTATGTCAGCATTAGCTCATCAGACAATATGGAGCCACCAAATTATCCCGTTCGATGAAAATTTGCAGCAATGCATGAATCTAATCATGAGGTAAACACTCTAATTGTGGGCAGAATCTAATCGCGAGGCAAGTTCGATTTTAAATTGGAGGAAGAGGCATCTCAAGTTCAGTGCAGCCACCTTTACCATGGTATGGCGGGTGTGGGAGGGCGGGTGTGGGTTTGATAATTGATGGTATGGACCAGAAGAAAACATTTTTACCACATTTTGTTCGCACACCCAAAAATTTACAGGAGGAAAATTTTATTCAGTTTCACTTGGTCAGTTGTATGGTCTTCAATGGGAAAATGTTGCCAAAGGTGTACTTCACAGCTCCAAATATTCATAATGATGCAAATTTGACCATAACCATAATTCATTATGTGATTTCTCATTGTTCTGGTAATCTTCCTGAAGTTTTGTATCTACAATTGGACAACACTTGCCATGAAAACAAAAATCAAGTTGTTTTTGGATATCTAAACATGCTTGTTGAATTGAGAATTTTTCAAAAGGTAAAGGTTGGTTTCCTTCTTGTTGGGCACGCTCATGACCATATTGGTCAGATGTTCAGTCGTTTTTAGTCATATTGAGGAGGAAGCAAGTTGGGAGCTTGCGATCACTAATTGAATGTCTTAAGAAATCATACACGCGAGAGCCTAATTTTGATGTGTTGGAAGAAACTGTTGACATGCGAAGGTTTATTCTGGGAACATATGTTGAGGGGAAATGCATTGAACAACTTAATGACATTAGCTTCCAACATCAATTTCGTATCAAAAAAATTGATGGGAAAACACTAATATGGGGCAAGAAGTATTCAACTACTGCAGAATGGGCACCATCATCAGGTTTGCAATTTTTGAAGTTGATTCCAGATCATCCAATATTTGCATCAAAAATATTGTTATTACAATCAGTTGGTGAAGTTCAGAATGCACACAGACAAAATAGAGATATAAATTATTCTGATTGCCTCGAAGAAATTAAAAAATGTATTAGATATACATATGAGTACTTTGACATTGCTGATTCAGTTTGGTGGGAGTCATTTTTCAATAATCAAAGTGATATCATTTCAACAAGAACAAATGAAGATATACCTTTGAAAAATCCATTTATTTGGCCACAAAATGTGTCAAATGCACATGAGGAAATAAACATTTTTGAACAGCAACAATCTCAAGGTATTATTAATTCTTCACAAGCAGAGGAAAGAGAGATGTATATTGGTTCGAGAAGGTCTCATGCACAACGTGAAGCCATGGAAGACCTTTACAGGGGTTTAGTACAGAATATTAAGGAGGGTTGCATGATCACAGTGCTAGCAGATGGAGATCTCAATGGTTATCCATTCTGGGTTGCTAAAGTTATAAAGGTCTTTACAAAAAATGAGGATGTTACAAGTGTTGAAGTACATTGATATGCCACAAATACACACCCATTCAATGGTGTGTATAAGCCAAAGATGGTAGCTGACAAAAAAAATGGTGGAAAGAGAAAAAGAAAGGGTACGAATATAAATCATCCCCGCACAGACATATTGAAATTGGAGAATGTTGACATACTTGTTTATGACTTCAATTTAACAAAGAGAGGAACTCTTCGCTTCAAGACGATAGAGATTTTGAAAAGATTGTTACCAGAAGGAACAATGTTGAGATGGGAGTCTGCTGAAACCAGTCATAGATCTAGAAGAATTTTGAAACCTGAAATGATGGGCATGCATGTGGACTCAGATGCGGCACTAGTTGATGAAAGAGAAGAATATGGAACATCTTCGTCAGCGTCCAATCACTCATCTGAAGATGTGAATTCTGATGGTGTGCAAGAAAATATGAGTGATTTTGAATAATTTTTTAAGATAGTTTATCTAACTGATGTATGCATTGTATCTTGAAATAAAATTTTTGATTTCCATATGGTGTTAAATGAGAAGTTATGAGTCATTTTTATGTTTTTGGATCATTTTACTAGAATTTTTTTAAAATTTTGAAGATTGACCCTAAAAAAAAATCATCGTTCCAGTGTAATCACTTTTTCGTTTTCAAGTTGTATTTTGCACGAAAATTTTGTTTTCACTGCCATTTTCAAAACATGTTCAAAATTGTCTCTAAAAAAAAAACCATTGTTCCAGTATACACACTTTTCATTTTTAGCACTGTTTTTGATGTTTTTTTTTTGGCATTTTTTTCCAGAGTTCTGTTTTGAGTTTATATTTCCCGTTTCAAAGTTTACATTGTTTACTTACTTTTTTCAAAAATTATCAATAATTTTCTTAAGAGAATTATCTGTGGTTTTCATAGCATCAGTGTCAGAGGGTTTCTTAGCATGATTCTCAGAGTTTTACTATTGAGAGTGTCTAAAGTCTTTTTTCTCCTAATGTTATACTACCTATGGAATTCGATAATGGCATTCTCAAAACCTTGTTTATATTCATATGATTCCTCAGAGTCAAGTTCAGTTTGAGTTAGGAGGAAAAGTTCTTGCTCCTCTTGAGTGAGAAAAATAGTTTCATCATCATTTTTTCCCATCAGATTTATTTGAATCTCATCTAAATCTTCAATAATATTTCCCTCATCATCAATATAGTTTACCTGAAAAGGAGGCCGAACCTGTTGGTCTAGACCCTTTTGTTCTCGTTGTTTGATTTGGGGAATATTTCTTCTGAATTTTCCATTCCTATTTTGAGGAGTAGTTTAATTTTCTCTCATTTTTTCTTGATCATTTATGTTTACTCTTTGCATCATCTTTTCCACTACCCTCACTAGGTTACCAATTTCGTGGTCAGAGGTAGAAGTGGAACGCTCTTCTTTAATGGTAACCCTACGTTCAGATTTTAGTTTGGCCTTCTTGGCTAGGATGCTAGCTTCAACTTTTATAGCATTGCCTTGCATTTCTTCTAAAGTTGTTGAGTCTCTCTCTAAGTTGATACTCCATGTCTACATCAAAATCATCAGGAAAATCAATTAAAGCTAGACCAGGGGAGGGTTTGATGTCTATAGGAATTGCATTGTAAACATTGTTAAACTATTCACAATATTCCTCCATATTTGGTTTTCTTTTAAGTCTTTTGTATTCATTCAGGAGCAGAAGTGGATTTTTCTTGATTTCCCATCTAGCTAAGATAGTTTGATGGAATGCATAAAGGTTAGCTATACTTCCCATAGGAAAACTCCTAAACCATTTTTTGACATCACCTCCTAAACATTGAGCAAACAATCTCATCTTTACATCAGCCTCATCTACTTCTTGAAGATCAAAAACATCATTCATTCTATCTATGTGTTGCTGAGCAGTATGAGAACTAGTATTATCAAACATCAAAATTTTTTATTGATATTATGTAGGAATAACATTTAGCTGGAATGATAACACCAAAGGTGCATACCTAGCTACCATAGCTGGTGTGAGAATTTGAATGGAAAATGGACCTTTGGAAGGTGTAGTCGTAGTAACTATATGGATAGTATGAACAATATTCTGAGTTGTTATAGGTGAAACAATAGAGACTATAGAATGAGTAGGACTAGGGGGTTGTAGATTAATAGACTGGGAAGACTAGCTGGAAAAAGAAGTTGTTGCAATTGTTAAAGCTGAAAATTCAACAGATTGTTTAATATAAGCTTCTTTAATGGCTTCGTCCAAAATCGAGATTAGACCCTGTAATTTATCAAATTTTTGTAGGTATTATAGATAAGGATCTAATTTAGGAGGTTGAGTTTGGGGTATATATGGTCGCAGTAAAGCTTCATCAATGAAAGTCTAACCTACAAAACTCTCAAATTTTGTCCTAAACAAAGTATGCTAGAAAGGCAAATCAATCTCTATTTCTTGAATAGTTTCAAGCTTCTCAGGAAGAGAGTTAGACCTTAACAAAGGATTGTTCTCAGGAAGAGAGCTGAACCTAGACAAAGGACTATTACTACCCTCGCTCTCTGTAAGGGTTCTCTTTCTAACTAATTTCTCTGGATTATCTAAAAATTCAACAAGGTTGGGATCTAGGTGAGCTCTAGTGAAAATTCTTTTAGGAGGTAGATCTATTAAAAACTCATCACACAACTAATAAAATTAAAATTAATAACACACTTAAATATATACAAAGATTACAACCTGAGATTATGTATTTCATTGCGATATAAGAATTTTGATTTATTGAAATATTGATTGACTACCAGGGAATAATTATTTTCAATTTAAAGAGTATTGTTCCCTATTATGGTTGCCAATATGTTGTCATTCTGTATTTTTTAGGTTGAGGAAGTAAACACATAGGACAACATCAAAACCAATTTGGAAGATGGGATCTAGAACTGCCAGCTTCAGAGAGGGATCTCTTTGTCAAATTTAGCTATGTTTTATGTGAATTTTAGGTTAGTTATGACTCTACATATTGTTTTTGATTAGATTTCTTGGTTGATTAAATTACTATAATTCCATTGGGTTATGGAGTCTAAAGATTAACTAGATATGCATCAAATTTTGAAGGAGTTTCACAGGGAAAGCTAGGTTGCACTAGTTGGATCTTTCATAATTTTAAATGGATTATGAAATAGAAGAAATGTAAGATTAAGTAGAAACTAAGAAGTAATGAAGAATTCCTTAATTTGACTTCAGCAGAAAACATATAAATTACTAACAGCCAAAATAGGGTGTTCTGTATAACATATCCTATTCATTGTAACTAAGCTTTTCAGAAATGATAGAGAAGGGAAACAATGATTAAACACATAAAATTAAGAAAAACATCACCATTTCGTACACCACATGAATCCTATGAACAATGTCATTGTATTATTGATGCTTCCAACAACTGGGAAATTAAAATTTGTAGAGGAAATTATATTCAACAATCAACCCTTAATACTTCAAACAGTGAAGTATTTATAACAAAAAATTACAAAATCGTTGTCTCAACTGACAATGTATTATTAGCATTATCCCAAACAATAAAATTGACCATTTGCAGAATGATAGGTAAGGTGGACAGCTGCATGAAGAGGTGGCTCGTTTTTGGTGGATTCGGTTGCTGAATCAGCCTAAAACTGTGTTGTGCTGGTTGTTTTGTTGGCTGATAATTCTTACTGCATCTGAGTTACTTTTTAATCCAGTAAATCACATAGTTCCTCCCACTTTTCTTCATCTGGAATGGTTAAATTAAGTATTCTTTGGTAAATCTCATCAACCTCATTATACTTTGCAAATGTTGGCTTTACTGTGAAGACATGTTTTACCTCATTTTGGATAAAGAAGTCATTTCCCATAGTCTCTAAGAATGCTTTAGATATCATGCTTCCTTTTATATCACTGAATTTGATACTGCTTTAGGCCACTTCCTTCACCCTCAGAACATAATCTTCTTGAGTAATTAGTTTGTCATTTATTACATATATGCTGGGTTATCCTTTCTAAATTAATGCTTCAATCCTATTGAAGAATCTGTTTACTCCCAACTCCAGTGTTTCACATTTCTCTTCTAACTAATCAATGAGATTTCTTTTAGTCAAAACTTTCTTGACTCCCAGGATGGTGGAAGTCCTATCACTAATTCCTAACTCTTCAAGTTTATACTTATTCTTTGAATTTAGGAATTTGATGATATTATAGGCCTCTATAGGCATATCTCCCAGCTTTTCCCTCACTTGAACAATGGTTTCAATGGCCTTTTGTATCAGTTCTTTCTGTTAAAAAATGGTTTGGATGCATGGCCAAATCTCATTCATGGAGTCCAGAATACCCATCCAAATTGTTTCCTTGGCTTCGGCCAAGGTTTGACCAATTGATGTATCCTTCTCCACCTTTTGTAACCTCTCTAGCAACCTTTGTGACTTATGCACTTCAACTAGATGAGAAGCTTCAATTATAGTTTTCTGTTCTTGTAGAGCTTTGAGATGCTCATTCAACTTATTAATTTCTTTTTACTGGATTGATATATTTTCAAGTGTTTTTGTCACCTGTTCAACACTTGTAGTTTGAGTTGAAGAAGTTGTTGTAGTTGTTGTTCTTGTAGTTGGGATTTGAGTGATGGGTATAACATCCAAGGGGACTATGGCTACCCTTTGACTCTGTTCTTTCTCTTTGACCATTTTCTCCATTTCTACCTCCTTTTGTTTGATCTAAATATTTTACTCTATGATTAGTTTCATCATGGCAGCCTTCTGTGTTGATCTAAATATGATCTGAGGTTGTCATTGATGTCAACCCGAACAGCACTAGGGGCCACCCTGATCTTGCAAGGGAATTTTTACTTGAACACTTACTCTATTTTGAGTCAAGGATCCTCTAAATAGATTCTACTCATCGATATGTTTCCGTTGATATATGGCACGCCATGTAATTCTTCATGATTTGAGAGATATTCATGTTTGAAGTTAGTAACCCCAGTTAGTGGGCTAAAACCCTATGGGGTTGTGGAATGGCACTCATAATTGCTTTTGGTCATTGAATAGTCATTAATTAATAATTTTTTAAACTCCTAAAATCCCTCCAATATTCTTTATAGAAGCCCCTCTCAACTCTATAAAAAGAAATCTCATATATCCTCCAAAAGTAGTGATCGTGGAATTTTCGCTATAATTTCATTTCTATGAAGTCTTAGATTCTGAAATTAAAACCCATTTGATTTGCAATCTTGATGAACGTCATGACCAAATTTTCGATATTGGTTCGCTATATTTTCGGATATATGATTTGTGAAAGTTAGGGTTTTTGCAGGCTGCCGAATTTCATCTCAAAGAAGTGACCTTGGGAAAGTTGTCATAACTCTCTCTTTGAGAAGAGGATTGGAATTCTATAAAATGTGATGGATAGTGCACAGAATGTAGTTTTTTGTATATCAATTTTAGAGCCGAACGAGGAAATAGTGACACGTGGCACATTATACAAGTTCGCTCTACTGAACTAGTCCATAATTAGATCATTGTGAGAGATTGGGCATAACTTTGTCTTGAAGAGTCCAAATCGGGTCAAACCTATGGCATTGGAAATAAGACTCAGAGGGATTCTATAGGACCAAAGATCATATGTTTGGGATTTGAAATCGCAGAGATACATTAGATTAAATATCATGCTCCTAGAAGACAAGAAAAACTAAATTAAGTGTTGCCAAGGGGTGCAAAGGACCAGACTTTATAGGGCAACAAAGAGCAAGGTGCAGCAAAATGATGCAGTAGAGGTAAGCTATAGGTAAGTATCTTTTGCATATGCATGTTCATCTCTTAATTTCATTAGGTTCTTTGTATTCTAATTTGTTGCTTTTGTTTAGCACTGACATATGCTCTGCAGGATGAGGTAAGTTTTGCTATTATCATGTCATGAGTATTTCCTTGAAGACTTTTTGCAGGTATTATATATTCATCAAGAGAAGACTCAATGCATAATATAATGTTCTGAAGAATGAGAAAGGGTAGCATGACAAGAGCAACAATCAAGGTGCAGAACAACAATAAGAAGTTCACCACATGAAGTCTTCAAGTGGGTGGCACTGCATACAGACATTGTAAAAGTATCATTGTACAGAGTCATTTTAAAAGCATCTTTGTAAAAGTTGTACAAGTGTCTATCTGCCAAGAGTTGAAGAGGCAGTGTCGCGAGGTCTAGGATCATCATTAGGTGGTTGTGTCATAGTTGGGTTTATGGTCTAGTGTGTCATCTTCTTCTACATCATTCTATATCATTGTAAAGTGGACCATTTTCCCTAGTACGAGAGTCCATTCTTCTTTTATTCTTCTATAGGGTGGTAGGGTGGTGCTAGGCTGGTGCATGAAGTCACCAACAAGTTCAAGTTTGTGAAAAATTCAGGGTGCTAGGGTGGTGCTAGGGTGAGTTGTAGCTCATTGGGTTTTGGGGCATCTGTTCAGTTGACTACTGAATAATGTCGAGCGTTGGAGTGTCCATCCAATGGGAGCTGGCGAAAAATGCTTTTCTAGATTCTAGGAAGTTGGAGCTTTCTTTTCAATTGGAGTTAAAGATTAAATAATTATTATAAAAGCGTTCGATGGTTTTTGTCCCGGAGGGGGTTTTCCACCTAAAATTTTTGTGCTTCATGTGTTCTTTTATTCATTGTTGTTACTGCATAAACATTAATGATAATTGAATATTAACTAATGCTCTGAAAAGAATTAAAAGTGTTAATCACTAAGGAATACTGATACACACCCCCCCCACCCCCTCCCCAAGTGGTTTCCAAATTCTTTGTCTCATTTTATTCAATATATTTAGTCAAGGGATCCTCTGTGGCTGGCAGTTTTAGTTGCGTTCTCAATGCTACAATGTCAAAATTTTTCTTCTTGATGATATCCTCTCCATTATTTATATCTTTAGGATCATATCCTATCTTGACTACCAAATCTTCCAAATATTTTATCCTATTGTCCTTTTCTAAAGAAGATAGATTTTCCATTTTTAACTGGGACTGAATGTTTGCATATGAAACCTGCAGCTTAGACAATGACATGGCAGTATTAGTTAAGGTAGAGGAAATCATCTCACTATTTTGTTTATGCATCTCCATTTGATCAAAGGGATGGATATCTTTGTTGTTGAATTCAAGTGATGTGCTCTTGTAATCTGCTGGTGTCTTTGGATATGGAATTTGGGCCTCAAGGAAGGCCATCTACATCTTTCCTTGTTTTGTATCAAAAAATGATAGTAGTCCGCTCTGCGAACTAGAAGTCTACTTCCAAAACTGATTGTAGGTGTTGTTCTTAAGAATTTCATTCTTAAGTTTGATCTCTCGGTACCAGTAAAAAACACCTTTTTCCTTTTATTCTTGGAAATCTTGTGAAGATAGCTCTGTTTCTTTTTGACCATGTGAAATTGAAGGTCCAGTAGGAGATGTAACAAACTTTCTACTTCCAGGTGGTGATTCTACAATTATGATGGTAGCTTGGCCTTCTATCTCCTTTTCTGCATCTTTCCTAGGAGTCATCTTTGTTCTTTTCCTGTAACTGATTCTGAAATCCTTTTCCTCACTACCTGTTGTTGACGATGATCCCTCCTCTTTTTGTCTTTTACTTGTTTTCTCCTAAGGAGTGGGAGTCTATAAATTTGAAGTAGAAAATAATTGTTCTTCAGCTTCTTGCAATGTATTCTCCGCCCATTCTAACTGGTTCACATATTTCTCTATCTTAGGCCTTGAGGTATGGATATATGCAGTAGTTTTGTTTTCTACTCTCAACTTGGAAATGATACCCCAAGTGTCATAAGACCATATGAAACTCAGGTTGAATTTCATATCTTTAATAATTTTGTCTACCTCTTCTCCTACTGACCTGGTGTTGCATATGAAAGGGCCCACCTGTTCCTTTATACGAAACTGGGAACTCTTCTTTGCCACCAAAAAGTGAATATCAACTAAATTTAATATTTTTTTGATGTATTCCAGGGAAAAAATTCTCATGGGGAGGTATTTTGGGAGCTTGTATGGTTCTAATTTGTATTCATAAACTTTGATTTCTGTATAATTTTCGTATAAATACCAATCTCTAGTCCTGGACTGATCTGTCAAATGCAAAATCCTTTTGATGTCTTCACTAATTCTGGGTTGTGCTGAGCTATTTAAGATATTCATAGCTTGTTGACAAACTCTTCAATGAACTGTTTATAGGAGAATTCGTGCTGCTCTTTCATTACTAAAGAAGTCCAAAATATTACAGGCTGCTGGTTTCCCTCTTCATCTAGCTTCTGCATGGAAAAACTGAACCTGTCTACTTGGTAATACAGAGGCATATAAAATCAAATTGAAGTGTAATTAAACACTTGTTTTTTTGGAAATTTAAGAAACTTCTCATGAATGTTATCAGCCAAGAATTGACTGAAATTAAACAAAATAGATGGTTTGCTATATGTGGAAAAGATGGAAAGGAAGCCTAGAATGGGTTCATCTACCCACTGAGCAGAATAATAACCCAGAATGTATGAATTATGGTTATAATTTTTTTAGCTTGATCAGGGAAGA
This sequence comes from Pinus taeda, assembly GCA_000404065.3. NCBI lineage: Eukaryota > Viridiplantae > Streptophyta > Pinopsida > Pinales > Pinaceae > Pinus > Pinus taeda. The sequence goes on along the minus strand of APFE030841741.1, from coordinate 11,027 downwards.
TTGAGGAAGGGTTAGGAGGATTCTTCTTTGGTAATTGGGCATTTTCTGGTAAGAAGATCTCAAAAATATTGGCTCTTGTAGTAAAATCAAGGTTCTGATAGAGTTGGGTGAGGGATTCTAAGGAAAATGGGGCACAGTTTTCCACAAGGGGAGCTAACATCATCTGGTTTATAGATTTGGCAGTAATTGTAAAAAGGATCTCACCAAATGGGGTCATAATGGCTTTTTGGATGGGAATATAATAAGCTTGGCATTTCTTGGTGAATTCAGGGGCATGGGAGGTCAGAGGAAAAGCATAGTGAGGAAGATTAGACTCCCAAAGTCCAATTTCATCTATTTTATCAGCATGTTTGTCCTCCAGCCAACATTAAAGCTCCAAAAAATCACAGTCGCACTGTGTCTCATTGATCCTATAATCCCTATCAGCTAATGGAATATGATCTAACTCTATGGATAGAGGGATTAATGGATTAACAGGGTTCTCCTAGTTCTTTCTCTTTGGAGGCATATTTAGATCAATGGAAAATTACCGGTGATGGAAGGAAAATCTTACCGTTAATAAATTTGAGGTTATGAGTCATCAGGAGAGGGGAGAGAGAAAATTGAAAAATTGATATGCTTCAATAATATTTTGAACCTAGTTGCTTTGTAGAGAAACCTGAGAATTAAGGAGAATAAGCCAGTGAAAGGGACAAAGAAGATGATTCAAGGTTTTTTAAGGAAGGATGTCAAGTTTCGTTGGAGTTTTCTGTGGGATTGTTGAAGTCGAACGGTTACCCAGGAAGGAGAATTGAATTCTCAACAGTAATTTTGCCAGGAAAACGTTTAATTGGGCAATGGCTAGGAAACACAGTGAGATAAGAGTGGCAGAGGTATCGTGTAGGGACTCGGTAAAGAGAAGAGGGGAAGACGATTTTTAGAGGGGGTAGGAGGTGGTAAGTGGTATCAGCTGGGGGGTGTGAAATGAGGGGAAGACACCACATAAGGATGGTTCCCAGTGGAGAATACAACCTTTTCGAACCCCCCCAGTGGTAAAGGTAGGATGGAGAGGTGGGTCCAAAAATAAATGAGTGCCGTTTCTTGTGTAGAGTGGAGAATCTCGATGCTTTGACTGTAGCCTCCTTTAACCATAAACGACAAAACAACTTTTTTATTCATATGTGCCTTTGATTTTTTGATTTTGGAACTTAGGATAATATTTAGGATATAAAACATGTCAAAAATAGTTTATCCCCGTCGTGCCTTTATTTTACATTGTCACTGAGACTTAGGGTAAAGGGAACAAACATACATTTGTCAAAACCAAACTATTTCTACCCACCCTCTTTCTAGGCTAAAATTTTTTATTTTTCTAAAGGGGTGTATTTAGACTAGCAAACCCATATCATTTTCTTTTATGAAAAATGAGAAACTACTTAAATCCTATCACTTAGTTCTCCTATTTATTCAAATTAAATAGTTGAATCAATGTCATTTTCTACCTAACTATTGATTTACCAATATTAAACTGTTTGGCAAATATTTATTCTCTGATCTAATTTACATAAATTCAAACATGTTTAACCATGATTACATTGTATGATTAAACAAATAACTAGTCATTGTGGCATTTTTAAACAAGCTGAACACAACCTTTATTTATCAATCATGAAGAGAGCTATCTATTAGTAGTGGCATTTAGATTTGCAACACTTTTAGTATTATTTTCTTTTTTTTTTTCTTTCTTTTGATGGGGTTCTATCTTTTATTATTTTTTCAATGTTTTTTGTTTTCCTGTTTTTTTTTTTATACCCTCTTTTCATTTTTATTCTATTTACTTTTGGACATCATTTGCAGATTGACAATTATTTACAATATGAGATTTCTAAGATAAAATACTCAATCACCTTGAGATCCTATAAATTATAGGACCCTAACACACTCGAACTAAACCCATGAGATCTTGTGAAGTCTTTTCACCCTTTTTCTTGTTTGACCAGTGGTCGTCTTTTGGCATATTTATTTCTTTGTCATGCTTGCGATCTTGTTCTGGTGAATTTAACGGTTTTTCTTTGTGTTTTTGGTTTGTCTTCACTATGTGAACACCCGTCATGCTCACACACACACAAAGCTGTAAGCATTTTCGTGCAATTATTTTCACGGTCGTCTTAAGGTCCATCTGAAGTGTCGCGCTTTTCACTCTTAGCTCTAAGATAGTCTCACTAAGGGCATGTTTTGTCTTATTGTACTAGTGGTTTGTGTTGTCCCATCGTCGAAGTATGATAAGTGTGTGATCACAATGTCAAGTCTACACAAGTTCACTTGCTTTAAACACTTAGCCATTTCCCTGAAAATCTGTCCGACCGATCAACCCTCTTCCACCGGACCCCGACTTGGCTACACCGCATAGTCTCAGCCCATAGTGACCCTACTCTGCTGCTCAAAATTGTTCAGTGCTTGAGGTTATCCTCCAAGACAATTGCACTGCACAATCCTAGAGATGAGCAGCCTGTATGCCTCCCAGAATTGCGTAGAAAATTTCCTCCATGTCCAAACTAAACTGAGAACTTCTCAAGCACAATCATCAAGCCTCCTTTTGTCTGCTAGAAGCCTGAACTGCACTGAGACCTAAGTCTACACTATTCTCCAAAGATACGTAGACATGCCCAGCTAGCCCTATGTTTCCTTGTCCTTCACTTCTTTCAAGAAATGCATAGACATGCCCAACTGATCCCCGTGTTGCTTTGCTTTGCACTACCTTCATAAATTGTGCAGACATATCTAGTAGTCACCCTGCTTCTTGTCCTACATTGTTCTCCAAAACTACACAGTAACACTCATCAGGTCCCTTGCAACCCAATCATGCCTTACTCTTGAAAATTGCGCAGAACTTCCCAGTAGGTCCCCTACTCCTCTTTCTTTCCTTCCATCCAAGAATGCATATAAATGTTAGTTAGGGTCTTACCTTGCAGATGCCACTGGTGTCCTTCACTGCACAATTCTGCCTCCCAGTGGTCAGGACATAGTTTTTCCTGATAGTGTAGGTTGTACTCCCAGAGTTCTTCATTCCAGCCTGAGATTCACTCTGCACTGTCTCATTGAGTTGTCCTCCCTCCCTGTCACCTTGAACACGAGAACAATGCATCATGCTAGACTAGGAGGTTTTAGATTTGATGTCGTTCCATCTTGAGTGAATTGCAGGAATAGGTACACTGACAAACCATGGCGTGATTATGAATGGGATGAATAAGGAGCACACATGCTAGAAGACTTACTTGCATCTGGACGGACGTACCAATCACATCAAGAAACAAGTGAGAGGAACACATGCACAGAACCATCAAGCAAGAATGAGACCATCGAAGACCCTGGGGAACTATGCCATGTGGAGGATAAGATAAATCACACCAAGAGTACATCCATCACTCAACATCACAGCAACTTGACATGGACACCACATTTAGCTAGTACAAGCCATCAGTGTCATGTTGAGTTGTGTCATGAGTTGTCTTGGCCACATCACCACTATGGGCCATATCCATTATAACTCAATGTAATGTAAAGTGAAGTCCAATGGACGCACACAAGAAGTTGAAGAGTCATGTTAGTTGAAAAGTCATGGAAATTTGAACAGTCACGAGGGTAGTCCAAGAGTCACAAGGGTCGAGCATCACCCTTGTCTATATATACCCCTTCAATGGTATGACCAAGGATTTTTCACCTTGGATCCTCCCACATAGCCTTAAGAGTTTGTAGTCTGTTCTTTGAGGAGCAAGGAGTGGCTCCAATGTCCCACTACTGGGACTAGTGATATATTTTGTACAGATGTGTCTTAGGACTTTTACTTAATTCAGAATCATGTTAAGGCCAACATTTTTTCGCACATGTTTTTGTAGATTTTTGTAAGACTACTCTTTAAACATTTGTAATGCATGTTTTCTTAACATGTACTAAGATAGTTGAACTACTTTGGTTATTTTAGTACGTACATTGTTGAAGATGTGTTTTATTGTTTATCACTATGTGGACTACTTGTTGGATGGTGTACATGTTTTGCCTTGTACTTTGGTTTTGACGATTATCGCATTCGACGTGGACTACTCTGCTAGATCTTGGACAGACCCTTGTTGGCTCGTGTGTGTCTCCCCTTGGGTGGTACTATTACCTCTCATCTAGAGGCTCACATTACTCTCCCTTTACAGTAAGAGAGCCTGGACACATGTTACATTATGCACTCACCAAGAATACTCACCTCACTTTTTGAAGATACAAGCATAACACTCTCATGTTTTGAACAACAAGAGTTAAGGAAAACCTATAAGAAAATGGCAACCGGGCCATCGTACCAGATGGGACTCCCACATCAAATGGTGTGAGGTCTATTTGGGACTTCATACCAGGGAGATCCCTTGAATGTTGGCGGGTCCAACACCATCAACACACTCGAACTGGGTTGATCTCTTTTAGGTCCTTTCTTTGGTTAGTTATTTGTTTCTTCCTGATCTCTTGATATCCCTTTTGATATGTATTCTATGTTAAAACCCTCATCTTCTCCAAGTACCCCAATATTATTATTCAGAGCCAACATGAAGAGATTCAGATTATGACTTATATCTAAAACTTGTACTTCCAGCAGTAAAAACCTCTCCTCTACAGGATCAGGAGGATTATTCACAAATTTGTCGACCATGATTAGGGATTTATGAATTTTGGCTTTGCCAATATAGATCCATTGTAGACATCCACAATATACCCAAAAACTCATTCTCTAATACCAATGTGATCCTCAAACTGCTATGGATATTCCACTGGAAAGTTCATCAGAATAAATCTCATAAAACTCTATTAAAAGATATGAAATATACACTATTAATGTTTTATTTCTCTTTATATTTTTGGATCTGTAGATCATTGTTAATTCTATATGCATGTAAATTAAAATTATGGAGAAAATATATAACAATGAAATAAAAACTCACAAACCATGATTTGACATAATATATAACTTGGGAAACCCTTTTGGGAGAAAACCCAACTGAAAGGTGAGGCCACTCTACACTCTTTCTCTGAATAGAAAATGGTTGTGAGTACAAATAAGTAAGGCTTGTGGCTGATGGGCTACTACAGTGCAAAAATCCTCTCTATGTTCTCTCTCCCAATCTCTCTTGGCTATTTTTCTCATCTATGGAATAAGTGCACACAAAAAGAATGTGTTATGCAACTAGCTCACAAAATAGAGAAAACATAGGTCAATGACTTAAAAATTAGCCTCGTCAAGGGGTAAACCTCCTTTACATTACATAAATGAAAAATACTTGCATGATACAAATGAATTGAACTCCTTTCTATATATAGGAGTCTAAGGGGTCACAATATAATTAGATCCTACATAACAATAATAATGTAAGTACACAACAATAACAATAGTGGGCTTCTATGGGGTGTAACAATAATAATATGGGGGCTACATGGGCACAATAATAACAATGGGGGGCTACACTAAAAATAACAATAAAGGGGCTACAATATTATTATAGGGATGTAGCATGCCCCTCTCCTTCAAAAAAGTGATTTCCTCAATGCTTGAGTAGTTCTGGATGCTTTTGTATAAAATTCTCATCCTCCCACGTGGAATCTTCATCAGGTAAGTTCTTCCACTTAATGAGATACTCTGAAATTGATCGGTTTTGTAGCTATTGGATTCTTGTTTCCATGACTGCTTCAGACTCCAATATGATTTTTCCTTCTTCATCAACTTCTAGCAATATTGATTGAATTGGGAGCTTGTCCCAGATAACCTTCTTTAAGAATGGAACATGGAAAACTAGGTGTACTTAAGAAGATGTAGGCAGCTCCAATTTGTATGCCATAGTACCAATATTTTGCAACACCTTGTAAGGAGCATAGTACTTAGGTGATCATTTATTTCCTTCTTAGCTTGCTTGAGGGACATTTGTTTGTATGGTTGTAGCCATAAAAATACCTAGTCACCTACATCAAAAATTCTTTCACTGCGACGTTGATCGGCCTATTGTTTCATTCAATTACCATAGTGAGGTTATCCTTTAAGCACTGCAAAACTTGTTGTTGATGCTCAATGTGATCTTCCACTACTCGAACCTTAGAATTTTCCCTTAAAGATGATGTAATGGATGGTGGAAGATATACATAAAGTGCCATAAATGGGGTCATTTTTACTGCAGTATTAAAGGAAGCATTATACCACCATGCAGCCAAAGGTAACCACTTGACCCATTGTGTTTGTTTATTAGATACAATGCAACGAAGATATCCTTTCAAACATTTGTTCACTGTCTCAGTTTTCCCATCAGATTGAGGATGATAAGATGAGCTATGAGTTAACTGAGTACCAAGACAAGAAAATAATTTTGTCCAAAAATTTCAAGTGAAAATGGGATCTCTGTCGCTTACAATAATCTTTGGGTTTCCATGTATCTTTTGAATTGTTTCCATAAATGCAGTAGCAACTGTATTTTCTTTAAATAGATGAGATTATGCACAAAAGTGTGCATACCTAGAAATTCTATCAACTACCACCATGATGTCACTCTTTCCTTTTGACTCGGGTAAACCTATGATAAAATTCATTGAGACCTTCTCCCAATGTTGAATTGGAATGGCTAAAGGTTATAATAGACCTAGGGTATTAATTGTCTCAACTTTATTTTGTTGGAAAACCAAACATTCTGTAAAATTTTTGAATAATATGACACTTATTCACAGCGATTATCATGATTATACACTATTTGCGGAATCATGCATAATACATAACCTCCTCTACGTTGATAATAAATTTAGCAGTATTAAGAAACATTCACATGCGCACATTGAAGCATCAATCACACATATCAACACAATATGTACCTGGGGAAAGCATAAAGCTGAAAACCCCCAACTATCTGTATATTATATTGATTGAGAACATGTAACAATACATAGTACAATACTCCTCGCAAGTACTCAGTACTATCTCCACCTGTTACACACAAACTAGCTCAGATCTGAATCAATCAGTGGCTCAAATCTCCTTCGCTGCTTGCTTGCCTCCACAGCGCAATCCTGCATGAGAATGGATGATAATGGCTGAACCAAACTCGTATTTCCCTTGTGTAACACTACGCAATCCTCATTGGAAACTCAATCTCACTGATTGTGCAAATCACATGCACAAGTCACAACTGACAACTGTCTTGCCCTTTCACTCATCTCTAACACTTTTCTCCACTGAATTGTCCATGCACTGAGTTAACTGATGTATTCTTCAGTTGCTTTATGAGTTAATAATTAGTGAATTAATTAATAACTAATTCACACCACTCATCACTTAGTCTATTGATCAGTTAAACTAAATACAACTAGTTCAACTAAGTCAAACTGAACACAACTCCATCAACTCCTCAATCAACTCCACAGAACTCAATCACTGAAGTCCTAACTGAAGTCCTTCATGCAATAGCTCAAGTAAACCATAAGAACCACGTATTTCCTTCTGGCAGCTGCATGTTCCACATCTGTAGCTCAAACTGAAGTGCTCCAAGAGGATAAGATAATGTTTATAGTCCAAATATTATTAAGAGCTAATAATATTCCACCGTTCTATTTTTAGCCTGGTAGTCTAAAAATAGACTCTGACCATATGTCTAAAAATAGAGGTCCATCTATTTTTACCAACATGACCAATCATCCATAAATAGCATCCTGCAACTCATAGACCATGATCCATATGTCTAAAAATAGACTTTGCGCCAAAAATATCCTGTGGGCCCACTTAGTGAAGGCAACTTCTTTTCACTAAGCTCCGTCATCTTGTTGCATTTTCAACAAGCATATCTTTGGGAATATCGATAGAGATCTGTTGCAATATCTTCAAAGCCCCACAATGCAAGGAGCCCAATCACTTGTGCCACAACTCACCAACCTCTCGGCTCTGCACCCTTTCTGATTTTGTGCTCAAAGAAACACACTCCTCTACCTCCAGCTTTTTGAGATTCTTCACCTGAATCCTTATCTTCTTTACTTGACCCATGGCTATGTGTCTAAGGAACACCTTTCCTTTCAATAATATCACATCATAGCCTCTATCCTCAAGCATGGTAATAGATACCAAGTCCTTCTTCAACCCAGGAACATACATAAAATTCTTCAAGGTGAGTGGAGCCCCATGCTCCCTTTGAAAATTAATCGTGTCTAATCTAATAAAACTATACTTCCCATCATCTCCCATCTCGATATGCATATGGAGATCTTCCTCATCCAAGTCACTGAATAACTCTTTGTTTCCAGTCATGTGGAATGAAGCTCCACACTCTACGTACCATACACTTCCCATCATTGATGACACCATGCATGCAATGAGGGAAAATTCCAATTCGAATTGAGAGGCCAAAGCCTCACCCACCACTCCTCTTGAGGACTTCTTCTTGGACTTCTTAAGTGGACAAATTGTAGAAAAATGGCCCAACTCATGACAATGAAAGCATTTAACTTTTTTCATGTCTTTATTCTTACCTCCATGATAAGAATCTAATTTGGAATGGGAAGATTTCCCTTTCCCCTTATTTTCCTTAATACTAGTGATTACCCCATTACTATTGTAGTTGTATCCCTAACCCCTTCTTTTCCTTAATACATGTTAGGTCCATATAATACTAGTGATTACCCCATTACTATTGTAGTTGTATCCATTATTAATATTGTTGTGCCCCTATTGTCCCCATATTGTTATTACTGTGCCCCATAGAATCCCTCTATTGTTATTTTTGTGGCGTTATATTATTATTGTTAGGTCGACTGGGTTATATTATGAATCCTTATACTCCTATATATAGAAAGGAGGTTTGTCATTTGAATCATCCAAGAATTTTTCATTTATGTAATGTAAAGGAGGTTGCCCCCTCGAAGAGGCTGAATTCTAAGGTGTTGATCTATCTTTTCTATCTTTTTCTTGAGTTGGTTTCATAACATTTGGTATCGGA
>APFE030841739.1:19894-121327 GCA_000404065.3 Pinus taeda | reverse complement strand
CCTTTACCTCGTGAAGCATTTGAATATCTTCACCAGAAGCTTGGGATTCTCCCAAGTTCTCATTAGATTTTCCTTATTCAGAAAATAAAGGGGGAGTGGAAGTGTGTACAGGTCCGCAGGATGGTTGTGTGTCAAGGGGAGTTACCCTTTGCCATTGATGTCAAAGGGGGAGAGAAGGCAGTAGGAAGAGGTGCCCTCGTCACAGGGGGAGTACTTGTGTTGCCATCAATGCCAAAGGGGGAGATTGTTGATCTAAAGATGATCTGAGGTTGTCATTGATGTCAACCCAAGTAGCACCAAGGATGACCCTGAAATTACATGGCACATTGGGCATCGTCATTCATGGTTTCTCATCTCATAACAGTTATAGGAATACTCTACTCAAAGATATCTTTCTACCGGCATATAGCTCTCCTCATAATTCCTCACAATTTGTAAGTTATTCAAGATTGAAGTTAGTAACCCCAATTGGTGGGCTAAAACCCCATGGGGTTGTGGCATGAATTTTTCATTGATTTTTGTCATTTAATAGTCAAAAATTAATAATTTTTTAAGCTCCTAAAATCCCTCCAACATTATCTATAGAAGCCCCTCTCAACTCTATAAAAAGAAATCTCATATATCCTCCAAAAGTAGTGATCATGGAATTTTCGCTATAACTTTATTTCTGCGAAGTCTTAGATGTTGAAATTAAAACCAATTTGATACCGAAATCTTGATGAACGTCGCGACTGAATTTCAGATCTTGGTTCACTATATTTTTGGAGATATGATCCGTGGAAGTTAGGGTTTTCGCAGGCTCTCGAATTTCATCTCAAAGAGGTGACCTTGGTAAAATCATCATAAATCTCTCTCTAAGAAGTAGATTGGATTTTTTTAAGAAGTGGTGGATAGTGCATGAAATGTATTTTTTTTTTGTATAAATTTCAAACCCGAAGGGGGAAATTGTGACATGTGGTACACCGTACAAGTTCACTCTACTAAACTAGTCCATAATTAGGTCATTGTGAGAGATTGGGCATAGATTTGCCTTGAAGTATCCAAATCGGGTCAGAACTGTGGCATTGGAAAGAAGACTCAGAGGGCTACTACAGGACCGAAGATCACATATTGGGGATATGAAATCATAGAGATACACAGATTCAATATCGTGCTCCTAGAAGGCAAGAAAGAAAACTAGATCAAGTGCTGTCAAGGGGTGCAAAGGACCAGACTTTCTAGGGAAGAAAAGAGCAAGGTGCAGCAAAATGATGCAGTAGAGGTAAGCTCTAGGTAAGTATCTTCTGTATATGCATGTTCATCTCTTAATTTCATTAGGTTATTTGTATTCTAATTTGTTGTTTTTGTTTAGCATTGACATATGCTCTACAGGATGAGGTAAGTTTTTCTATTATCATGTCATGGGTATTTCCTTGAAGTCTTTTTGCAAGTATTATATATTCATAAAGAGAAGACTCAATACATAATCTAATGTTTTGAAAAGTGAGAAAGGGTAGCATGTCAAGAGCAACAATCAAGGTGTAGAACAACAGTAAGAAGTTCACCACATGAAGTCTTCAAGTGGGCAACACTGCATACAATCATTGTAAAAGTATCAATGTACAGAGCCATTGTAAAAGTTGTACAAGTGTCTATCTACCAAGAGTTTAAGAGGCAGTGTCGAGAGGTCTAGGATCATCATTAGGTGGTTGTATCATAGTTGGGGTTATGGTCTAGTGTGTCTTCTTCTTCTACATCATTCTATATCATTGTAAAGTGGATCATTTTCCCTGGTACGGGAGTCCATTCTTCTTTTATTCTTCTATAGCGTGGTAGGCTGGTGCTAGGCTGGTGCATGAAATCACCAATAGGTGCAAGCCTGTGAAACCTTCTAGGTGGTAGGGTGGTGCTAGGGTGAGTTTTAGCTCATTGGGTGTTGGGGCATTCGTTCAATTGACTACTAAATAATCTCAGGCATTGGAGCATCCATCGAGTGGGAACTGGAGAATAATTCTTTTCTAGATTCCGGTAAGTTGGAACTTTCTTTTCAATTGGAGTTGAAGATTAAAGAATTATTAGAAAATAGTTCAAGTGGTTTTTGTCCTGGAGGGGGTTTCCACCTTAAAAACTGTGTGCATTTGTGTTCCTTTTGTTTACTGCTATCATTGTAGAAACATTGATAATAATTGAAGATTAACTAATGCTCTGAAAGATTAATAATAATACTAATTGAAACGAATACTGATTCACCCCCCCCCTCAATATTTTCCAACACATCTTTGGTTTATCCTTCAATGTTCCTTTGCCTGATTTTCTATGATAATAGAGGTGCCATCACATCATATGTAGTTAGTGTGGTCGTATTACTCCCAATGGACATGGCTATACTATCCCATGAGTTTGGAAAAGAAGAGAAAACTAGTACACTTTCCCTCTTTTATAAAAAATATATTTACAATCAATAACTTAATACTCACATTATTCAATGGATGTAGTTATTATGTAACTACATCACCCTCTCTCATCCTTAGAAGGTAGAGTTTCTTCAAAAGAAACAACTTATTTGCCAATAATTTTCATTGGTGTAAGTTTCCCAACCTATCCCATAGTTTCTTTGCAATGTCTTCCCTTGAGACATTCAATAACACCACATTTGCAAGACAAAGTTAAATCATACTCCTAACTTTTATTTCAAGTTTCTCCTAATATTCCATTCGAAATTCTAGTTGGAGGTTCTTGTATGGTGAAGATAATTGATCTTATGGTACAAGTACTTCAACAACACCACCTTGCAAATTGTATATTGAATAGTGCCAATTAGAAGAATGAAGACAAGCCGATAGAGGATCAAGGTAAGGGCCATGTTTTGACTAGTATTGAATCATCTTTTCATATATGGATCTTAGAATCAGGTGTTTCTAATCATATGTCCACATCAAAGCATTACTTTTCTTCCTTGATACATGCACTAGATCTCTTATGATGTTGGGAGACAAATCACCTATGAGAGTGTGAAGGAAGGGAGTGTAGACCTTGATTGTGGAATCCCTAAAAATATTTTACATGTATTGAATATCTCTGTGAATCTCCTCTCTATCTACCATATTACACACTCAATTATAGGAAAGCAAGTTGAGTACACTCCATATCTAGTGATAATTTTATAGACGACAGATGGTTCTAGAGTTACAATTGGGAAGTGGATCGTCATTATGGGTTGTATATATTCTCTCATTTCATCCATAGATTAGAATATATTTCAATTTCAACCCATGCACATGAAGGAAACATATAAAAATTATATGACAAGTTTCAGGAAGACCTCTAGCATGCACTCTAGGAGGACCCAATTGCACTGATTTTTGCCTCTCCCCGAGGCAGATCCTTGTGATGATTTTACATAATTTTCATGATATTTCTAATAATATTTTAGAATATGATTTAGAATTGTTAAAATTGGAAACTACTCCATGTGGGTTATATTATTTATGGCAACTGATATTTTTATTGGATCCCTCTCATTGAGAGGTGTAGGATTGATCTAAAGATCATCTGATTCCGATAAGTATTTATGAAGCTATGAATTTATTTATGTTATGGACAAATTGTTAAGTCGACCAACAACTTATGTAGGCTCAGAAGCCCAACAATCATGTCTATTCAACCTCTACATTTTAGTATAAATAGAAGAGGACTTCAAGTCATTTCTACACACACTTGGATCTCTTCCTCTCCTACTTGGGTTTTAGTAGGAGGATAGATCCTAAGGAAAAGCCAGAATTGCCGAAAAAGTGGGAAAAGCCAGAACTGCCGGAAAAGCTAGAATAGCCGGAAAAGTTGGAAAATTTGGAACTCCCGGAAAAGCCGAAAACAACAGAAAAGCCAGAAATACCGAAAAAGCCAGAAAATCCATAAAAACCGGAAAAGCCGGAACTGCCAGAAAAGCCAGAACTGCCGGAAAAGCTGGAAATGCCGGAAAAGCCAAGAATACCGAAAAAGCCAGAAAAGCAGGAAAGCCGGAATTGTCGGAAAAGCCGGAAAAGTCAGAAAAGTCAGAACTGTCGGAAAAGCCGGAACTGCCAGAAAAGTCGGAACTGCCAGAAAAGCTGAAAACGCCAGAAAAGCCGGAAAAGACGGAAATGCCAAAACTGTCGGAAAAGCCAGAACTACCGAAAAATCCGGAACTACCGGGAACTACCGAAACAGCCAGAGCGCCTGTCTCCGAAGGAAGAGAGCATGATGTATGAGATCATGGGCAACATAATAAGCAGCATGATGATATGAGCATGGCAACATAATGATGCATGATGATATGAGCATGGGCAACATAATGATGAATGAGATCATGAGCATGGGCAGCTTGATGATGAATAAGACCATGGAAGATGCATCATGATGAGCAGCATGAAGATGAGAGCAGCTCAGTCATCAAGGTTCAACACATGTGACAGTACAACAAGGTGTCACATGGTAATGTGCAACAAATAGACGAGATGCAGCACTATGATAGGTGAACGTGTCACCTTAGAGAATCAGTTGAAGCAATATGTCTTCAACTGATCTCATGCCAATATCAAAAGTCAAAGTGATTGACTTCTATTGTAAATATACTATCTCTCTCACTTTCTCTGCTGAACTTTGAAGACCATAAAAGAAGAATTGATCAAGGGTTTCCCCACATTGGGGTTTGTCCCTGGCTAGCGCCACATCTTGTTTCCTCTTGTCTTGGCTTGTCTTCTGCGATTTATATTTATGTTCTATCTGCAGTTTAGTTTCTTCTGATGTGATTTCTAATGTGGAAAAGAAATTGAAATAAATTGCTCTAGCATAGAACATACCTAAAATTAACATGGACTTAGAGCTGAGGTGAAGACAATGCCCAAGAAAGAGTGAAAGAGTAATCACCAAAGACAATAGGGAAAAGAAAAAAGGATCAATGGGTTCCACATCTCTCTTCTAAGTTCACAAAGGGTGAAGTCAAAGTAGAACATATTATCAGAATGGCATAGTGGAAGTTTCTGATGGCCCATCTAAATATCACTTCATTGGGAAGTTCATATCTAAGGGTGGAAGGAAAGGCGGATGCCTTGGTTGCAATAAGTTCAACCATTATGTGAAGGAGTGTCCGAAGGTAATGCAGGTCATCAAGGAAATGGTCAAATCTTCAAAGAAAGCAAGGAACCCCGAATCACTTTTATGTGCCTGATCGCAAGAAGAACTTGGTGTCCATCTCGGAAATGGAAGTCAAAGGTTTGAGGGTGGCACTCATCGTTGGAAAGGTATGTATTTGGAAATATAATTTTCAAAGATGTTTTTGAGTTCAGGGTTGTATCAAATTGTAGGAAGTCCATTGTCATGTAGCAATGAAGGTCTGTGAGTTAGATGGTGACAGGGATGCCTGAATTCAAAAGGAGCATGAAAGTACATGTCTGAGATGTATGAAAGGAAAATATTACAAGGGGACCATTCCCCTCATGTAGTAGGTCCATAGGTCTGGAACAACCCAAGGGGTCTAAGATTGATAATCAGGAATCTCGTATATGCAGGTGGAAGAAAGCCCTCTATGGCTTGAAGCAAAACACCCTGGGCATAGTATGAGAGGATCGATAGCTGTCTAATAAAGCTGAGATTCACTAGGAGTGAAACGGATCCAAACCATCCAAAGGTTGTGGATGATAGACCTCTCATACTAGCACCTTATGAGGACGACCTACTTCTAATAGGTGTAGACCCTCTCATTTGCAGAAGTAAGAGGGAGTTGGATTCCAGATGTGGAATGGTGAACTGCAAGCCTGTGACTACCTCGAGGATCTTAACTTTCAGAAGTTATATGGTAGTGATGTCAAACCAGATTTGGGAAATGCCTCTGAATCTCATAAACTCATTTGCGTTGATGTTCTTGGTGAACTTCCGTCCACACATATTTTTTGCAATTAGCATGGTGAGCTCATATTTGGTTGAACCTCACTGGATTGGTGCCAAGAATCTTCTGAGATGTCTTCAGGGCACAATCTCTCATGGATTGAGATACACTGCCGGAAATATGAAACTGCATGATTATTTGAATGTTGATTGGCTAGGCCGTGTGGAGGATCATTAGAGCACTTCTTAGTGCTGTTTCTCTTTGGATTCTGCTTCAATATCATGGATAAGCAAGAAGCAGACGTCGGTTGTTATAAGCAATGCTAAGACCGGATACATATCTACGAGTATGATCTAGTATGAAGCTGCCTGGTTGGGAAGCTCTTCAAGTGAGTTGTTTGTACCACTGTGATTCTCTGTGACAACCAGAGGTGGGATTCAATTATTGACGAATCCCGTATTCAATGATTGCTCCAGCAGATAGACATTAGATACTACCTTATCTGGGATATGGTAAGTCTATGAGCAAGGAAGCTCCATCGCTATGAGATGATGTACAGGTCGCTACACTCTGTCTAAGCCCCAGGGGATACATCAAATCTATGATTTTCCCGAACAACTTGGATTCGTCAAGACACCCTTCTACAAGGGTCCTACATGCTGTATACATTGAGCTCTAGGAGCTCTGGGGGCTTGTGGTTCTTACTGGAGCAACATACGACCACAGGGTGACTCACCCTCCCATAGTGGTGCACACTGGGACAAGATGATTCGCTCTCTTGTGGGACAGGATGATTCGCTCTCCTGTGGACATGATGATTCGCTCTCCTGTGAACAAGATGATTTGCTCTCTTGTGGGACAAGATGATTCGCTCTCCTATGGACAAGATGATTCGCTCTCTAGTGGGACAAGATGATTCACTCTCTTGTGGGACAGGATGATTCGATCTCCTGTGGACAAGATGATTCGCTCTCTTGTGAACAAGATGATTCGCTCTCTTGTGGGACAAGATGATTCTCTCTCTTGTGGGACGGGATAATTCACTCTCTTGTGGGATGAGATGATTCGCTCTCCTGTGTAGCAGGATGATTAATTCTCTTGTGAGGTTTGGATGATGTATTCTCCATGATGATTGTGTAGCAAGATGATTAATTCTCCTGTGAGGTCTGGATGATGTGTTCTCCATGATGATTGTGTAGCAGGATGATTAATTCGCCTGCAAGGTTTGGATGATGTGTTCTCCATGACAATTGTGTAGTAGGATGATTAATTCTCCTGTGAGGTCTGGATGATGTGTTCTCCACGAAGGTTGTGTAGCAGGATGATTAGTTCTCCTATGAGGTCTGGATGATGTGTTCTCCATGGAGATTGTGTAGCAGGATGATTAGTTCTCCTGTGAGGCCTAGATGTTTTATTCTCCATGGCGATTGTGTAGCAGGATTATTAGTTCTCCTATGAGGACAAGATTGATTAAGTTCTCCTGTCGAGGCATCCTACCCATATAGTCTGGGACTCATGGTAAGTACCTCTCATCTGATTAATGAGCAGGGAAATGAGGATAGGGACCATGGTAGTACCGATGGACACATCGTTGTATCTACCGTACTCCCTATGCTAGGATGACCTTCATTGATCTGAGATCAATGATACTGGTCTGGGACCAGTGGTAGGAGTTGTACCCACTATGACACTGACTTCAGGTTGGTTGAGGACTGGTCTGGGACAAGTGGTACATACTCTAAGACTGACTTCAAGTTAGGAGAGTACTGGTCTGGGACCAGTGGTAGGAGTTGTACCTACTATGACACTGACTTTAGGTTGGTTGAGGACTAGTCTGGGACTAGTGGTACACACTTTAAGACTGACTTCGGGTCAGTGGAGAATGGTATGACACATTCTCGATCAATTCTTCTTCTTCATGGTTCAGCAGAGCTAAGTTGAGCATAACAGAGCCAGCAGAACTGAGCAGAGCAGAGCAGAGCCAACAGAGCTAACCAACGCTGAGTAGAGCAGAGCAGAGCTAAGTTGAGCAGAGCAAAGCTAGCAGAGCCAGCAGAACAGAGCAGAGCAGAGTAGAGCCAACAGAGCAGAGCAGAGCTAGCAGAGCCAATAGAGTCAACAGAGCAGAGCAGAGCCAGCAGAGCTAGTAGAGCTGAGTAGAGCAGTGCAGGGCACTGATAACAGAGATAGTATAGTTGGACATATGGATCAACGGATGGAGTTCTCCCTAGTTGAGAGGGAGTGCTATAATTGGCAACTAGGGCCAAACTCCATGTGGGTCATATTATTTATGGTAGTTGATATTTTTATTGGGTCCCTCTCATTGAGAGGTGTAGGATTGATCTAAAGATCATCCGATTCTGATAAGTATTTATGAAGTTATGAATTTATTTATTTTATGTACAAATTGTTAAGTCAACCAGCAACTTATGTAGGCTCAAAAGCTCAACAATCATGTCTCTTCAACCTCTACGTTTTAGTATAAATAGAAGAGGACTTCAAGTCATTTCTACACACACTTGTATCTCTTCTTCTCTCTACTTGGGTTTTAGTAGGAGGAGAGATCCTACGGAAAAGCCAGAAAAGCCAGAAAAGTCGAAAAATCCAGAACTGTTGGAAAAGCCAGAAATGCCGGAACTGCCAGAAAAGCCGGAATAGTCGGAAAGCCGGAAAAGCTGGAACTGTCAGAAAATTTGGAAACACCGGAAATACCAGAAAAGCTAGAAAAGCTGGAAAATCTGGAAAAGCCGGAACTACCAAAAAAGCTGGAACCACCGAGAAATCTGGAACTATCGAAAAAGTCAGAAAAAGCCGGAAATACTAGAAAAGCCACAAAAGCTGGAAAACCTGGAAAAGCCAGAAAATCCAAAACTGCCGAAAAAGCCGAAACTGCCAGAAAAGCCAGAAAATTCAGAAATACCGAAAAAGCTAGAAAAGCCAGAAAAGCTGAAACTGCCGGAAAAGTTGGAACTGCTGGAAAAGCCAGAACTGCCAGAAAAGACGGAACTTTCAGAAAAGCCGGAAATGCTGGAAAAGCCAGAAATACCAGAAAATCTGGAAAAGACAGAAATGTCGGAACTGTCGGAACTGCCGGAAAAGCTGGAACTGTCGGAAAAGCCGAAACTACCAGGAACTGCTGAAATAGCCGGAGTATCTGTATCCAAAGGAAGGTAGCATGATGTATGAGATCATGGGCAACATAATAAGCAACATGATAATATGAGCATGGGCAGCATAATGATGCACGATGATATGAGCATGGGCAGCATAATGATGAATGAGATCATGAGCATGGGCAACTTGATGATGAATAAGACCATGGAAGATGGAGCATGATGAGCAGCATGAAGATGAGAGCAACTTAGTCATCAAGGTTCAACACATGTGACAGTACAGCAAGGTGTCACACGGTAATGTGCAGCAAATAGACGAGATGAAACACTGTGATAGGTGAACGAGTCACCTTAGAGAATCCGTTGAAGCAATATGTCTTCAATTGATCTCACGCTGATATCAAAAGTCAAAGTGATTGACTTCTATTATAAATGTACTATCTCTCTCACTTTCTCTGCTAAACTTTGAAGAACATAAAAGAAGAATTGATCAAGGGTTTCCCCACATTGGGGTTTGTCCCTGGCTAGCGCCACATCTTGTTTCCTCTTGTCTTGGCTTGTCTTCTGCGATTTATATTTATGTTCTATCTGCAGTTTACTTTATGCTGATGTGATTGCTAATGTGGAAAATAAATTGAAATAAATTTCTCTAGCATAGAACATACCTAAAATTAACAAGAATACCCTCAACTACCTATTGCAAATCCAAATCACAAGCTAATGTGGGCACATCATACTTCACAGGGAGCTAGTAAGCAAGTGGGTGAAACTGCTAAGACATAGAGACCTTTTGGTACTCCAAAAGCATTCATTACTCTCATATTTTTTATAGTAATAAAATTTCCTCTACCAGTAAAGGGAGAATCGTCCAATAGCAAGTCCAAATTAGAATTGATGTCATTTGGTGTAGCAATTACCATCGATATGTGGGTTAGGTTTTCACCAAATAGATTTCTCCTTGAAAAGAGACTCTAATTGAAGTTATTTTAAATCCTAAATGCAATTATATTTAATTATGTGAATGCAATCCTATATCTAATCCAAAACTAACAATGATAAATAAATTTATTACATGCATGTAATTCATTAATGGAAAACATGAAAAAGTTCATTATTCTCCACCATAAACCGCACCGATATATTCAAATAACATGAATGAGAAATAACTCTACATAAAATGATATTAGAAATTATCCCTACAACCAAATTCACAATCATATTTTCATATTTTATCAAGTAATGTCAATAATGAATAAAACTTTGATAAAATAATTTACAATAATGCACAATTGTCAAATTGAACATGAACATGAACATTGGATCCCAAATCTCACATGACATATTCTATATCATAGTTTCCCAATTTGTTTTTGATTTTAACTCCTTTCCCATTCTTCTTCCCCTATTCACATGGAATACACCTTTCTCATGTAAGGGATTCATAATAGGAACTTTTGACTCTTCTATCTCCATTACTTTAGTTCACAATTGTATCAACTTCTTTGTGAATGAGGGATTATTTAACACTTTAATGAAACAACGTAAAAAATCACTCACTTGGTTGTTAAAACATTCCAAGTTGTCTTTGTGCATCATTATGTTATGTAGTAGTTCCTCATGCAGCGATACATACCAAGGAACCCCTTCTATTTCCTTTTGTGCCTTGTGGAAAAACTGCTTTTGTTGCACAACATCAAATTTTGGTGGTGCTTGTGAAGCTCTCCAAATTTTCCCATTCAACCATTGTTTGATGCATTCACCTCTTATTAAGTCTTCTCCCATCCTTATGCCTCCTCATGTAATAATATTTACTTGCATATCTTTTGATCCTCTCATGGATTTACGGTTACCATATTCATACATCTCTTCATTTCCTCCCATTTAGCAAATAGCTCTAGACAATCCTTTGTTGCATCTTCTATGCTATGGTAGTATCCAAATTGTCGATGGGGTTGGGTACATAACCTTTCCAAGTGACCTACCTCCCGACAGTTGTAATTAGTATGCTTCCTTCCATCATTTTCTCCTTGTCATTTACGTCATAATCCTCTTCCTGGGCGTCCTTGGGAACTCCCATGTTCATTTATTTTTGTCTCCTCTTGGACCCTAAAAGCATCCATTGTCTATTCCTTCACTACCTCTATTGGAAATACAATCCTTAGGGATTATGTAAACTTGGATTATTCACTTCTCAACAAGAAGAAAAGCCACAAGTGAACATTAAAAGTCATAAGGAGTCCAAGCGACCTCTTGAAGATGAAACCAAGGGTCATAAGAAATTATATGTGTGTGTACCATATGAATAAATAATATGCATCTCACACATTATCCAATCTTGTATTCTATTTTCATGAGTCTAACAATGGTATCAGAGCAAGGTTGGTTCTAATAACTCCATTATTCCCACTTTGTCTATCTCCCATTCTCTCCCTAGCATGCAGAAACACTTTGTGCTTCTAGTATAAGGCATTATTGTACCTTTCTAAGGTCTAGCCTTCCCTTTATGGACTTCTGAGATCTAACCTTCACTTGGCCAAATCCACATATGACTACCATGATTTCCCAAAGATTCTACACCACAAGTGGAGAGTTCTTCCAATGGTCTTGATGCTATAACTTGAGGATTGAATGCCCCTCTCTCCTTGTTATTGATGGGGAAGAGTAATTACTACTCATACTAGAGTAAGATTAATAGGCACCCAGTTTTTATGGAAATGTCCAACACCATTACCCAATGTTTAATCATAGTGTCCAACACCAACACCTGGTTTTTTATCACAATGTCCAACACCAAATCCTCAGTCATAATTACAAATAATTGTAACTCACACTCAGGTGATAAATTCCCAATAGAGGTATTATCCAAGTCCCTCCATTTCAAACAACCCATTGTTGGCTTACGAGGAGATTATAAGACCTTACAAGAATGTGTAGGTTAGGACATTATCTTTGAAATTCAAGAACCCACTATAAATCTCATTCAGCATTTTCAAGAATACTCTAAATCAAATTGTGTAAGAGGTTTCCATTATAATTCCTTTTGCAACTAGTTAAGAACAAATGGTCCTTGAATTTTTCTTTTCATGGTGAATATAAAAAAGTTTCAGGGCATCTGTTCCATTGCTCTGCTGACAAATTGGTTTATTTTGGAACCAAAGATTAATTCTTACAAGAATATGGTGTGAATGAAATTGGTGTTGTGAGAATGGAACCATGAAGCAAACATCATACTCATCATAATCTTGTTCAAACTTTTCTATAGTCTGAAGGTGTTGAGTCACATCCTTATTTTCTATGTGATGTCTTTCATCTCTATAATGCATCTTCCAAAATACCTTTTCCTTACACCCAATAGTTTCTTTCTTAGATAATTACTAGTCCTCATCATGGTCCAGAATGCCCTATATGATTTATCAAAGCCTGAGATTGGAGAAAACTGTATAATTTTATGCATAATATTATGACAGTGACAACTGGAAAGATCTAGAATGTCTGCACATAAGACACTCCATGAAACTGAGCTTCGACTGCAGTCTTTTTGAAGACACAAACCTGTGTGCATTCATGCGAAAAGGGTGACCCTACAATAGTCATTCTCCAATGAATGCCGCCCTCTGCTACCACTGAAAACCCTCACAAATAGCTAAACTTCTCCATTAGCATTATTACCACCATACAGACGTTTCAGGGAAGAAATCGAAAGAATTTTCTTAGCAAAAAGGTGATGGACATGGAAAACTTTAGGGGATAATATTATGGGGCTAATTTTCCATTCCTTATTTTCTATTTTTATAATTTGATCAAAATTTCATAACATAAAAATAGTTCACATCAATAATGGCCAAAAACTTATAAAGACTATAAAAAATAGAATTTTGAATATTTTTTTATACAATTTGCATATTAGGACTAGTAATATTTGCCAAAGTTTCTAAACTTTAATATAAATTTATATCCTTAAATTTTTCCCCGTGATGAACTAGCCAAACATTTAGAGTCAAATATAAAGAAGTTTTGGAGATTCTTTTGGAATTTCATTGTGTAAGATGAGCGAATTTTACTGTGTCAGATGAGTGAGCATGTTCAATATTTTGGGTGGACTCTCCTCCCATGCTTTAGCTATTGTCCTTCATGATGAGTGGAGTCTACACATGAAACATTGGACATATTCAATCATCTTACACAACGAAATTCCAAAATATTGTTCAATATGTTGTCATATTGTGAAAGCATACATTCTTTGATTGGAAAAAATTAAATAAAAAAATCCTTTTAGTTTTGAGCTTCTTCATTGTAATGATATGACAACAAGCATCCAATCACTTTTAGTGAGTCAAAGAACATCATGTGACAAACAATGGAAACCTGACATGGATATTTTATGATGGATTTCCAAAGATAAAGTTCAAGTTGGATTATAATATTTATATGTTAGTTAGGTGTTTTGATGATAAATTGAATGGTATGAGAAATTCATGTTGCCTCTCTAAATTGCATGGTGGGTTTCATAATTTTGACTTCTTGTAATTATTCAAGGCCTAGGTTCACATTTTCTAAGACTTGTAGCAATTGTAAAATAGACATTATATACTTATGAAATATTTCAAGAAATTGATAGAGTTAAAAGATGTTATGTGGAGGTTGTAAGGTATTTTGGTCACTTTACTGCCATTTATTGGAGCCGCTGGAAAAGAAGAAGAAGAAGAAGAAGAAGCCAATAGCTTCTTTAATACCGGACTTCTTATTTATTTCTTGATGTGTTAAGAGTGCAAGTTGGAATCAATTTGTTCTTTGTTGTTTTACTATTTGTTAATTCTAAATTGTTAAAGGGTGGAGTTGTAAGAAACACATTTAGGTCTAAATAGATCAAATTGGCGAAGTAGAGTTATTGAACACTACAATACTTTCCACTGAAAACAATATAGTCACAATTGAAAAAATGAATTTCATCGATGTTCGAATCTATTCATAAGATGTATAGGACAAGATAAAGTTTCTCCAACTCAAATCATAACTCCAATGAGATGAGCCACAAGAAAGGAATGGATATTCTAAACTAGTTATCTTCATAACAATTCTTGTTTGAATTTGACAAAGATTCCTATCAATTTCCATCACATGATCAGATCAATGATGCCACTTTAAGAGCATATTCAAATGAAGATGTAGAAGTTCAACTTACACTTCCAAAACCAAACATTAGAACTTGGGAATAATTCATCAACAACAAGCACAAAACCGGTCTTGGATACTGAAAGGAAGTGACCTTTCACATTCTGAACTACTCTAAACCAATTCTTTTTTAAAGTGTTGGCTTTCTTCAAGAAAGTTCATCTTCACCCTCTATACATCCACATCATATTCTCAAATGTCAGCATTATCATTGAGTTGGCCACATGAAATATCAATGTTTTGATCTTCACCCTTGTGAGCATTTTGGAAAACATACTCATCATTCAGACAAATGTTCTAGTCACAAGAACCTTGTAATAGCAAAGAATCTTGTGAGTATTGAGACATTTTGCAATGGTGAGAATTTCATCTTCTCACCTTGTATCTAACAAGAGGGGAATGATGGTTAGCTACTAGTTTCGAAGTCATATCAAGAGTCATTTCTTTTGAGTGTTCATTACTAATTTTTTTATTTATTTATGATATTTAACAAAGTCAAGTTGGATAATCAAAATATCAAAGAAATTCATTTTGTCAAGGAACCTACCATGAGTTAGTGCTAATCTCCCACCACTCAAATTTTCAGTTTACCATAAACATCAAGTTTGAGCTATGTGAGAGTTAATGAAGTTCATCTTTGAGTTGTTTGACAATTAATGAAGTTCCTTTTAGATCTGTGTGACACTGATTTGAAGCTAAAGTTGTTGAGATATAAGAGAGGTCTATATAATTCAATAGGAAAAAGGAAGCATAGTGTTGAAGACAAAGTGGTGATTTTGGTTGTTCTATTGAAGATCAGAAGTCGAGAGAGCGCTAAAACAAAATAAGAAGTGTTGTTCTAATGAAGAGCTAAGAGGGTCGAGTTAGTGAATACATCGAGACTGTTAGAGGCTAAGAGAGTGTGAGGAATGTTGAAGAAGATAGAGTTGAGAAAGAGAAATCATAACATATATGTATGTAGGTATGAGAATTGATATGTTTTTTTATTGGTAATGGAAGTATAACTGAGTGTTGTGATCATATATGAAGTTGTAGGAAGAGTTGTTGGAGTAGATCTATATAGCTATGATCAGATAAGAATGTGAGGAGAGTTACAAAACAAAGACAAAATATGTGTATGTTGGTTGCATTGTAAGATATCAGGCTAAGTGAGAGTTGAACAAATAGAGCAATAAATATAAATCTGAATTTTAAAGTGACAGAGTACATGTGGATTTGAGATCAAAAATGGATAAAAAAGGGATATGCTAGGTTCTGCAGGTTGGTGCTTGAACATCAAGGATTTGGTGCTTCCTTCAAGTGGGCACCTCAGAAGCAACTTGGGGTTTGGTGCCTCCAACAAGTGGGTGCTTGCAAATCAAGGAGTTGGTGCCTCCTTCAAGTGGGTGCTTGTAAATCAGGGAGTAAGATCCTCCTTCTACTTGGTGTCAGTAAACATAATGTAATAGTAGGTTGGAGATTTCATTATCGTAAAGATCTAAAAAAGAAGATTGGTTGTTTTCTCCTTTTATGGGTTTCCACGTACATTTGGTATCTCTATGTGTTTTATATGTATATGTTGATTATGGTTTTGTTGTGTGAATTATGTGTTGTTTTATGATTCTAAGTAAATTGAAATTATAAATTGGCAATAATTGTTAAAATTGGCCACAATATTGATTCACCCTCCATCCAACAAACCCCCCCCCCCCCCCCCCCCCCCCCCCCCCCCCCCCCCCCCCCCCCCCCCCCCTTTCAATATTATCTTGGTTTCCAACACCTATTGCTTGACTCTCATGTCATAGGAGATTCCCCATCAACACTTATGTGATATTGGACTTTGACCACTCTTTAATGATGTTATGGTTTAGACTAGTGGCCTTGGAGAGTTTACTCTCCAATTCTAGTCCAAGTTCCTATAACCTAGACTGAAAATTGATTTGCTATGAACCAAACGGTCTAGTTAATTTTTAATTAAAGCATTTATTTTAAAAGTTTGTTACTTTAATGTAGCAGTGAGGAAACTTATAATGTTTTCAAACTCACATAATGCGATTAATAAGAATATTGACCATAAAGCATAGTGCTCATTCTTCATTGATTCAATTGTATTTCAACTTTTAAAACATACTTTGCAAAATTTTAGAAATGAAAATTTTCTTTTTATTTTTAGAAAATTCAAGTGTAGCTAACTATATTTCCAAGAAACAAATGATTTTTCAAAGATTAAAACCAAACAACTACTAGAAATAATCAACTTCTAATAACAAACAAGAACGTGAACAAGCAAACAGTTTAGTAAGATCTTCTCTTTTTTAAAAATTAGGAAACTATCCCATCTTTGATCAGCAAGAGTAATTATCCATAATGGTGAGCATTACTAATTCCAATTTGATTTGAGGTATTTTCATATGTTTGAACTTTTAAAATCCTTTAACATGATTGTCTCCATGGTCAATTCTTACTCTTTGGTCGGTTTCTCTTCTTTTGCTTGTTTTTCTTTCACATGTTTCTTTTTATTACCATATCTATTAGGCACAATATAGATGAGTCTACATTTCACCCTTTCAAAACAGCATAACACATTAGATTTGTTTAGTCAAAACATCAAAGAAATTTAAGTAAAAAATCATTTTTTATATCTTTTTAATTTGAGCTCCAAGTAGCCTTTTGATATAAAATAAGACCTACCTTGTTAAAATTAACCTCTTAATTGAATTTTCAATGGGATCATATACTTCATTCAAAACAATATTATTCTTAGAGTAGCAAAGGATTAATTAGCATCAACAAGCATTGACTCTAAATTTTAGTCAGATAATAATAGTTAAATAGTTGATGAATTCACATTTTAATGGGGACAAGGAGAAACTCCACATGCCTTTTAGAGTGGTCACTCCTTCATTTGAAATAGAACGGAAGGTCTATTCAAGAGTAGCTTCCTACAGGCTAGCATTTCATGATAAAATAATATAATTGAGGTGAAGATGGTTAAAGTCAAAAAATGGAATAGGAACATATAATAGTAACTAGTTGATTGGAGACAACTCTTGATAACTAGTTCAATAACACTTTTGTCGAAATTCTTAGTAAATAACTAAAATAAGCCATTACAAGTGACAAGATTTTTTTAATAATACTAAGAACATTATAGACAACTTTAAGAATAACACATGCAATCTAAAAATATAGATTGAATAAACAATAAATAGGAATGGAATTGTAGAGATTGAATGAGCAATAAAGAGAAATGGAATTATGTACTCCAGTGCACAGTGAGAATACAGGGGTCCTATCTAGTAATTTGGGAATTTTCTTATGTGCACTTTGAGCATTATAGAAATGAGTGAAGAAATTTCAATGATTAGTTCCAACACAACCTTTTTAGCAATGAGTAATCGAATGAGAATTTTGACCTATGTTAAGACCAAAATTCAAATTTTTTTATTTAATTTGAAAGGATCAATACTAGGATACTATTGATTTCAAATTAGTCTACATTTTATGCATAAGAGATGTCACTATAGATGTTATTAAACTCATTAATGACCATGTTCCCATTTCTCCTTGATAATTTGCTAGGAATTTTTAATGAATATTGAAAAATGAGATTTATTGGATCAACTCAATTGTGAAATCGAGTAAAAAAGAGAATTCCTCAAATGTTAAATAAAAGTGACCTAAGTGCAATATTAGGGTCAATTGATAAATTGAGGGATAAAATATTTTTGAATGTAAATTCAAAGGTGAGACAATCAAGAAATTAGGCCCAAATGGGATATCAAACCACGATGTACTTTCAAAGAAAAAAACATTAATTGGGGAATCATACCCACTTTCCAAATAGATTGTAATTTTCATAACAAAACAAATGAAGGAGCCAAATCATTCAATTAGCCTTGACCACATCATCTAATGATTTATTGGAAATGTTGAATCAACTAAGAAGTCCAATCATGAAGTGATAATTTTTAATGATGTCGTCGATTAAAGGATTGCACTCAATTTAGAAATCAATGGAAATTTCATAAGGGTCCCAATATTCATTGCTTAATGCACTCAATTAGATGGAGGAAGGTGACGGTGAAATTGGGAGATTAATTGAGGGAAAAAAATGAATGAAAACCAAAAAGAGGCCCAATTAGAAAACTAGATTGACTTTGAAATTGTTTTCAATATATCTATGGGAGAAAACTTATGTTTAAAAGATAGGAAGGAGGAGCTCGATCAAATGATGAAGACACACATTCAAAAGCACAAATCATCTTGGTCCAAACGAATGACCCACTTAATAGATTGGGGCCGATTATTAAACAATTCAATCAATTACAATAAAGCCTAGAATATTCTATTGGACCTAATTTAGAAGTTGGGAGAACATCAACAAAAGGATTTGAGGAAATAAAAGCTCAATTGAGGAATTGAACATAAATAAAACATGATCCCTTTTGAAAGAAACTTTATACAAAGTTTGCATATAAATTAATTAAATTGTTCTTAGAGGCCAAATGAATAAAATTCCAAGTTAACAATACAAACATGTTTTCTTCCCTTGTTAGAATTAGGAAACAAAAATCAATCAAGATAAAAATTTCCATATTACCACTCACAATAAAGAAAAAGATGGTCTCCAAGTTCTATAAACATGAAGTTTATTGAGACCTCAACACATCCTTTAAGCATGCTAATTCTTGTTACAATAGCCTTTAAAAAATAATACTTATTTTCCTATCTTCAATTATCCATTTCTCATACATATCAACATTCACGTGTACATATTGTATGGAATTAATGGAACTATATAATATTTTGTTCAAATCATTAGAAACATCATTATGAAAGACATGTACAAACTTCCCAAAATTAATAAAATTCTAAAATAATTTGTGTGCATCATTGAAAACAATGATAATAAACATTTTGTATATAAGCCATTTCACAATTACATCCTTATGCATAATGGTTCCAAGAGCTTAAGTAAAATTATGAAATAGTTATAACTATCTAAAACTATGATGGACAAGTATTCCATAAAGTTATTTCAAAGTTCCACTTCGACCTTTATGGTTACTAACAACGATACATCACTTTTTTTAAAAGAAATCTTCCTTACTAACAACAATATTTATCATTCATTTTTTTTTGTAAGCTTCTGCAAATAATTTCCGTTAATAAATAGAGGTATTACAGTGAGTACATATTATTTTCCACACTCTAAAAAGAAAATCATGGGAGACCATTGCTTCAACTAGGTGTGACCAAAGAACGATCATTACTGCATGTTCAAACTTGGAAACTAAACATTACCGAGACACAAGGGAAAGAAGACCAAACTATATCAACCAAATATATCCATGGTCACTGCCAGTAAAACTTTACAAAATGCAAAAGAGGATGACAAG
Organism: Pinus taeda; assembly: GCA_000404065.3. Taxonomy (NCBI): domain Eukaryota; kingdom Viridiplantae; phylum Streptophyta; class Pinopsida; order Pinales; family Pinaceae; genus Pinus; species Pinus taeda. Next base: position 101,819 of record APFE030841739.1, on the reverse strand, counting down.
AGTAGAACCATGCACTTATGGACTTGCCAACCACTAAGTACATTGGAAAGTGATATGAAGTAAGGGATCATCATATGTCATCCTTATGTAAGCAAAAAGAAGATTCATGCAACGAGAAAACATTAAAGTTTTGACCACCTAGATGCCAGAGAGAATAACGACAACCTCCAAAAGTTCCATGCCTGTGACCACCTGAAAAAGAGAGACCTGAAACAATCGAGCTTGTATTAGTCTAAGATGATGACTGGGGAAAGAGGAGAGGAATTTTCCTGTGGAGAAATAATGGCAGAAGAAGATGCAATAGTTGGGGGAGTGTTTATGACTACAGGAGAGTCATTAAGCTCCTCTGGTTCTTCTGAGTCGGAAACCACATATCATTCTCTTTTTTTATCTTGCACCTTTTTAAGAATAAAGGTGCAGAGTTTGCATTTTACCCAAAGTCTTTTAAGTTGAACCAATTTTATACCAATAAAATAGATATGGTGCAGCCTGTAATGATTCAACTTAAAATGACTTGGGATAAATGTGAATTCTACTTGGAATATAAGGCTTCACCCTCTATCATAAATGAAATTTAGTTGAGTGATCATGTTATCTTTCAATGAAATCAATAACAACGATAACAAGTATTATTGCATGTAAAATTAATAACAATGATGGTGATTATCATTAATGATAACAAGTACTATTGCATGTTAAAATTAATAACAATGATGGTGATTATCTTTTTTTGCTCAGGCAAGAATCAGACCTTCTATTCAACTAAATCAACTAAAAGGTTACATAATATACATGCAAGCAAATGTTACATGCGCACTCACTTTGCAAACCACAAAGCTAAGGATATATCTGCAAATCTGAGCTGACGGTCTTCATCCATGGAAGTCTGCGGAATTGATGGGAATTGACTTTGATTCTGGATCTATTTGTCACTTGGTCATTGACTTTACCAAAAGTCCGTTTATGGTTGATTTGATGCCCGATGACACAGGTAACACCATCATGGTCCCTCCACCAACTAGCCCTATCAACCTCAGCCCTCGATCTGTTACCTCCCGATCCGACGATAGCTAAGAATATCGTGCGGACTGCCTACATGACCGTTACTCGCGCGATGAAGGTAGTATTGCCTTTGAGTCTAGAGCCACGTGTAACATGATCAATGGCATCGCATGCGATTCTTAAAAACCGCCTAAAAAAATAGAGCCACCCGAAAACCCGAGTTACTGTAGAAAAACTGCCTCGATCCCACCACCAACAAGCATGACCCTCGCGGTCCCACCACCAACTAGCCCTAACAACCTCAGCCCTCGATCTGTTATCTCCCGATCTGACGGCGGCAAAGAAAATTGCGCGGACTACATGCACGACCGTTACTCACGCGATGAAGGTGGTATTGCCTTTATGTCTGGAGCCACGTGTTGCATGATCATTGGCATCGCATATGATTCTTAAAAACCGCTTAAGTAAATAGAGCCACTCAAAAACCTAGGTTACTGTAGAAAAACTACCCCGGTCCCACCGCCAACAAGCACGACCATTTGTAGCCCTCGATCTCCTGCCACTCGATCCGACAGTTGAACCTGGTCTCGGGCTGGAGAGATGTGTGAGGTGTACCAGGCCGTCGAAGGTGATGTATTCAACCTGCCGAGGGCTACTTGTAGAATCATTGGTGGCATCGGAGGCTTTCTGGTGAAATCGCTTCCGGCCCCTGCGAGCTTCCGACAACTATAGTGTTGGATGCAAAACCCCCTTACTCTGAGAAGAAGCCCTGGGTCCATTTTTTGGTTTTCCTCTCTTTCTACTCGGCCTGCCATTCCTCTATCTTCTTTTTCTGATTAAGGCACAAAAGTTTGCCTATTTGTCATTTGTGCCTTTAACTCTCATCATCCGAGATTTATATTAATTGATTTCCTTTAGAGTTTTGGTGATGCTCCTTGTCTTCATGTGCTAATGTACTGCAGTCCTCGCGAAGCTGTCCAGTCTAGATAGTCTCCCAAACTAGGCACTTGTTTTTGCGAGTGTAGGTCACTCCTTCATTGGCTAATCTATCCGCCAACCTGTTGGCCTCTCTGTGCACATGAACAAAGCTCAGAGTTTTAAGTGTTCTGAGGTGAGATTGGACTCTATGAAACACTTGCGATAGTCTCCAGTTCCTTGAAGCTTTATCTGGTGCAGAGCCAGTGCTTATTCTTTTAACTGAGTTAATCATTAATTCTGAGTCTGCCTCTATAATTGTATTGGGTAGATTGTATTCTGTTAGGATCTCTAAGCCTTGTTCAATGGCCATGAGTTTTGCCATATTGTTGGTGGCCCTCCCCAAATGACTGTGAATGATAACTTGGATATTGCCCTCTGCATTTCTGATATCTCCTCCGTAACCAGCATCCCCTGGGTTCCCTTTTGAAGCTCCATCAATGTTTAGTTTCATGAAGCCATGAGGCGGAGGTTGCCAGAAGGCTTTGTTTTTCGTTCTTTGCCTTGATTTCTTATTGTTATTTGTTGTAGCATAAACTTGAAGACCTAGCTGTTCCAGGATGAGGATGTCTCTTTGAACAGGGGGTTTCCCAGGAGGTTGCTTCATAAAGACTCTAACTGTTTCTCTGAGCTGATTAATAATCTGAATCACAATACCTTGAGTTGAGCTTGATTTATTTTTGAAGATTCTATTGTTTCGTTCTTTCCACACTTCCCAGATTAAGAAGCCTGGGATCAGTGTCCAAGCCACATTGACTGTTTCATTTTCCAAGAAATCTTTCCTCCAGTTCTTTAAAGTTTCTGTAATGTCATTTTCCTTTCTATCTGTTTGGTTGAAGATAGAGGCTATCGAGTTTCAGATGGAGAAGGTGAACTCACACATGCTAAGAAGGTGATTCGTGGTCTCCTCCTATAGATGACATAAGTGACACTTAGAAGGCCCTACAAAACCTCTTTTTCTGAGATTTTCCCAGGTCAGAATTTTCCTGTGTACAACTAGCCATATGAACATTTTGATTTTCATCCTGTGAGGATTGCTCCAAATGTTATCCCAAGTCTTGTAAGCATTTGAATGGTCAAATCCTGTGATTATTCTTTTGGCTTCTTTGAGGTTGAATTTACCTTCATTATTTCTACCCCATCTAAGAATATCATCCGAAGTGGAGGTTAGAATCTGTCTCTTTTCTAAGATCTCTTCAAGAATTTTTGCTTGGGTTTTCAAAGGAGTTTCTACACTATAAGATGGTACTCTCCATAATCTCCATTTCCTTTCCCCTCTAGACTGGTCCCAAAAGTCACTTACCCTCTTGAGACCCTTATTAAGGGTGTCATTTTTGATGATATCTAGACTATCTCTACGTAGATTCTGTTCCTGCATCCAGTTATCCTCCCAGAACCAGGCAAGATTCCCATTTCTAATCTCCCAGAAGCTGTGATTCTGAATTAAAGTTCTATTCTCCCACACCTTGTTCCAAATATGAGAACCCTGATGTGCCCCGACATATGTATGTGGTCCTTTTCCTGCCAACTTATTGCATACTTTTGTTTCCATAACTTAGTCCAAGGATTGTAGGACTCTTTTAGCCATCTCCACCAAAGTTTGGCCCCTAGGACCTTGCTCAAGGTGTCCGGGTCATGGAGACCTAAACCACCATGGGTTTTGGGTTTGCAGAGATTGTCCCATGCTACCAGGGCCCATTTCTTTTTCTCTTCCCCTTTACCTCAAAGGAAATTTCTTTGAATGTTCCTTATCTGCTGTAAAACTCCTTTAGGGACCGAAAGGGCAGAGAACATGTATATTGGAATGGTTTGAAGTACCACCTTTGTAAGAACTAGTCTTCCTGCTAGATTCAAGGATCTATTAGTCCAGTTGTTGACCTTGTCCTTAAGCTTATTTGTAACTGCCTCCTAAACTGCCTTACTCAGAGGTTTGTCAGTAAGAGGCATACCCAGATATTTAGAAGGAAGATTCTCTCGTTGAAAACCAAGAATTCTAGAGAGTTGTCTTTGGATTGAAATGTCCGTATTGAAAAAGAAAACTTTGGATTTTGTAAGGCTTACCTCTGTGCCTGCAGCAAGGGCAAATTCATTCAAGATTTTCTTAAAGGCTTTGGTTTCATTGATAGTGGGTGTGCCTTGCAGCATTGTGTCATCCACAAATAGTTGATGCGTCAATGCCTCCCCATTCTGAGTCAGTTTTAGCCCCTTGATTCTTCCTTCCTTCTTGGCAGTATAGATCATTCTGCCCAATCCTTCCATCATGAGTATGAAAAGGAATGGGGAGAGAGTATCACCTTGCCTAAGGCCTCGTGAAGGCCTAAAAGTGATAGAAGGTGAGCCGTTGAGAAGGATAGAGCAGCTTGTTGTTGTGACCAGAGCCATGACCCATTTTATCCAGCTGCAATCAAAGCCATACGCTTTAAGGATTTCTTTTATATATTTCCAGCTAATTTTATCATAGGCCTTCGCTATGTCCAGCTGTATAATCATTCCTGCTTGCTTGTAGGTCTTGAGGGAGTGTACCACTTCATGCGCTTGGATGATGTTGTTTAAGATTTGTCTGCCTTCCACATACCCAGTCTGCTCCTCTGAAACTAGCGATGGTAGTAGAGGTTTGAGTCTGTTAGCGATAACTTTGGAAATGATTTTGTACACCACATTGCAAAGAGCTATTGGTCTAAATTTTCTGATGCCATTGCTTTTTCCTTTTTAGGGATTAAAGCTATAAAAGATTCATTAATCGCTTTGAGAACTTTTCTTGATGTTCTCAAGTCCTCTACCACATAAAGAATGTCGTGTTTGATTATTTCCTACCATGTTTTGAAGAAATCCACATTGAAACCATCTGGGCCTGGAGCTTTTCTGTTGTGCATCTCTTTGATCACTTCATTGACCTCTTCCTCCATTACTGGCCTATTGAGATTGTAGTTATCTTCCCTAGTCACCAACTTGGGAATATTCTTAGTGAAGTTCTTAATGGAGTGTGATCTATCTGCCAAGGTTTCCATTGCTATACTTTTGAAATGTTGAAGCAGCACCGATTCCATTTCCTTGTGAGTCTTTAACTCCTTCCCTTGTGTATCCAGTAGTTTTGTGATTCTGTTATGTGCCTTGTGTTCCATTGTAGATTTATGAAAGAATCTGGTGTTTCTCTCCCCTTCTTTAATCCAATTTACTCTAGATTTTTGTTTCCAGAAGATCTCCTCCTGCTGACATCTATTGTCCAAATCCTTCCGTAGAGAGTCCGTCAATACCTTCCTCTCCTATGTGAATCCTTCCTTGATGAGAATTTGATTGATTTCTTGTAATTTATCTTCCACTTCTCTCTTGGCTTCGAAAATGTTGCCAAACTAATTTCGGGTCCAATCTTTGAGCCTTTGTTTGATATGTTTAAGGCACTGATGCAGGATGAACATTTTTGTGCCCTAAGTGGGCATGTCTTCCACCCACCACTTCCTAATGTTATTGGAGAAGTTTGGATGAGTGAGCCAAGCATTTTCAAACCTAAAAGGTCTATTTCTTGGTGTTCCGATGAAAGAAGCATCCAACTGAACAGGCCAGTGATCTGAACCCCCAAAAGGAAGAATCCATGCGGTCATAGAGTGACCCGATAGAAGGAGATCCTCCAAAACTATGAAGCGATATAATTTGGAAGCAACTTGGACTACTCCCCCTCTCTTGTTATTCCAAGTGAAGGTACCATTTATTGTCTCCATGCTAACCAATCTCATGTTGTCTAAGAAGTTCTGGAATGTGAGTGAGTCACGCCCCAACATTCTGCTTCCCCCTTTTTTTCTGAAAGTGATTTGATCATATTGAAGTCCCCCCCTAAAATCCAGGGGATGCTTGGATGTATTCCTCTTAGTTCCTCTAGTGATGTTGGTAGTCTTAGTTTATCCTCAAGCAGTTGAGGACCATAGACATTTGTAGTCAAGTAACAATCTTTGTCCCCCAGAGGTTGGATTATAATAGAGAGATGATTTCTAGATGCTTCTGCATCAGTGATCTCATTTTTTTTAGGATTCCAGAGGGTAAGAATTCCCCCTACTGCGTTGTTGGCTTTGACCTCTAGGTACTCATAGTTGTTGAGCCATTTACAGTGAAGGTCCCTGATCTTTTCTATTAAGCATTTGGTTTCCTGTATGAAAACCATATCTGGTTTTTCTTCTTTTATTCTATTACTGAGATTTCTTTGCTTTCTTTTGCTGCCTAGCCCCCTAATATTCTAGGTTGTGAGCTTCATAATGAGGTGTTTGTAAAAGAGTAACTGGTAAGATCTTTCATCTTACCTGAATTAACCAGGAGTTTCCCGCATTCTGATAGGAGATCATTTTGTCTTCTTCTTCCTCTTTTTTTGCCTGGAGTTTTGGTGGAGCATCTTGGTGTGATCTCCATCTATTTGACCCCTTTCTTCTCCTGGATATCGTAGTTCCGTTTGAATCCAGCTGCCTTTTTTTGGGCTCTACTAAGGAAGAGCTGTTGCACTCTATCAAACTTCTCTTGAGGCAGAGAGTCGATCCCTTTGTTAGTGCTCTGCTCTAGAAACTGCTCAAGTTCCAGGTTCTCCCTCTCAAGGATCTCTTGTAGGTCTTGATCTTCCATTCCTACTTCGCTGGGGGTCATATCCTAGTCTTCTCCAAGTCATGTGTTGTTTAGTTGGTCCTCCTTTCTTTCTTTGTCTTCCTGTATTATGTCCATGTTATCTTCTCTTTCCCTTTCTGTTGAGGTGTTCCCCATATCTTTGCTCTTTTCATTTTCTTTCCCCTCCTCTTCCAGAATCTCAAAACTTTTGTGACTTGGTAGCTTGTTCTCATTCGGTTTCTTTTGGTGCTTCTTCCCCCCTCCTTTCCCCTTGCTTGCCACTTTGGTGTAACCTTCAGGGTCTTCACCAAAGTTTCCTTTTAGATTGTTCTCTCCTTTGTTGAGTGGGCATTCTCTGAAGAGATGCCCATGTTCATGACATTTGCGACATCTGAACGGGATGTGTTCATAGTCAACTGCTTGCACCCATTCCTCATCATAAAATTCCAGGATGACCTCATCCGGGAGTGCTCCCGATAAGTCCATTTCAACGCATATGCGCGCGAAGAATGTGTATTTACCACACACAGTAGCCTCTGATATTTTTATAAAATGTCCTAGTTTATTTCCTATAGATTTTAATGATTCCGACAACGAGTAATCTAAAGGTAAGGAATATAGTCTAATCCATACCGGGACCGAAGTGAACGTTTCTTGCTCTGGCACAAATTTCATCATCCAAGGTCGCATGTAGAGACCCACTGCAGCAAAGAAGTAGGGTCCTCCTTCGAATATTCTGTCTTTATCCCTCAAGTTCTTGAAAACCACGGTGAAGAAACGCTTGGAACCCAGATGGATAGTTATATCTCCTTTCGGTTTCCAGGTGTTTCTTATCCAAGTGTATAGTGCTTTCCCTGTGGGCCAGATGCCCATGAACTTACAAATGACTGCATAGGTAGCCATGTGATCCCTGTGCTCCTGCAGAGCTAGATCACTAAGGACCACCCGTGGTTTAATAATAGCCTTGGGCTTGCAGGGTCCCGTTGGAGTTCTGCTTTTCGACCTCTGACCTCTGTCACCTGCTATCGCTTCTTCCCGAGCCTCCTCGTGGGTCCCTCTCTCGTCCTAGGGTTCGCTTCCTTCTGGCACTTGTGTCTCAGTTATTCTTGCCTCTTTCTCCATGGAGTTTTTCTGCTTGCTCTGACTTATCCCTCTACCTTTGTTCAAGACCACGTTACTGTAGGAGGGAGTGGAGCTCCCTCCTCCTTGTCCCTCCATGGTTACTAGTGTGCTGATATTGCCCCCTGTTTCAAACCCTAGCTTCCTTCAGTTGCACCTGTCAAATTTTCCACAATGATGGTGATTATCATTAATGATAACAAGTACTATTACATGTTAAAATTAATAACAATGATGGTGATTATCATTACATTTTAGTTCAACTATGTAAGTTAAATCACTGATTAAAGTTAATAGGCTCAGTGTTATTGAAATTAGATTGTATCTTTATATAAATAAATGAATTTTATTTAATCTTAATTTTTTATATCAATGGTTCCTTCCCACTTTAGTTCTACATTTTTTATTTTACTTTTTTTAATCTCATTTTTTCAAAATAATTTTTTGAAGCTCATATTCATGACAATATATGAATTAATACTAAGGATTGAAAATACATGTGTTACATGAAGTTATCACATTAACATATATGGATTGCATAATTTAGAAATCCAATGGATATGGGATTTTGACTTTGTTCATTTTTATTAGACTTTCATAATATCTGGGATCTACAATAAATATAAGAATGACCAATATATTATATATTATATATATATATAATATATAACTTCTAATTTGTATGACACAATCAGATCTATTTAAACTTTATATATATATATATATATAGAAAATTCTAACTTGTATGACACAATCACGCCTATTTTTATAAGAATACAAAATGAATTATCATGAATGATAATCAAACTGCACAAAATTCTGAATGATTTTGATGTTTGAACATCCAGTGAACATAATTGTGCAATTATGCCTCATTGTTCTTTCTTCAAAAGCTTTGTCATGCCAATAGAACTTATTATCTTCCCTGATTTCCTGCTATATTTTAAGAAACAAATCTAACATGAAAAATAACCTTAAATAAACAACTTTAACTTTATATAGAAAACAACATACAATCATATCCATTTTAATAGGAATACAAAATAAATTATCATAAATAAAAAAGCCAAATTGCACAAGGTTTTGTAAATACAAGAATACAAAATAAATTATCATTTAATGAAAAAGCCAAACTCCACAGGGTTTTGTAAAACATAATATAATTAATTGCAGTAGTCTATAACGCGACTTTTTGAAAGCCTTTACGGCAGATTTTTCCGGTCAAAATCCGGCAGCAATTCATTGGAATCCCAGGTTTGATAGCTAGTTTCTGCATAATGCCATTGATCAGGATTTAACCTCATTTCTTCCGCCGGATTCCGTCACCGGAATCTCCAAAAAGTCGCATTATAGACAACTCCTAATTAATTAGGTTGGCTTTGCTCAAAATCTATTGGATATCCATTTTGCCATTGATCTAGGGTATATAATATGGAACAAAAGTGATATTCAAATTGCATATTACAAAATATTTTAAATATTGCAAAATTAATTATATTGACTTTGCTCAATGGATATCCAATCTGTCATTAATAAAAGCTTAGGCTATATAATATGGAAAAAAGATACCATATCACAAATAAAAACCATAAGAAAGTGCAAAAATCTGTACCGGTCCATTGAATAAGTAATGATTTATTGGCTTAAAGAGAAATTTTCTAAAAATAAATGCCCATGTGATATATTTTAAAAAGGAAATGGTTTGTTTGCTTAAAGGGATACTTTTTTTTAAAAATAAGTTCACCAAGCAAATGTGTTGAGGAATGTTCTCCACAGTGAGTAAATTAAAATCTGTAATTTATTTTTTTTGTTTTTCAATTTTTTTATTTAATTTTGTTTGATTAGATAAATATTTGATTTTACAGATTTTTACCATTAAAATTTTGTTGTTAATTTATTTCATTTTTGGAAAAATTGTGTATTTTGATTAAAACGATTGAAGATTTAGATTGATATTGTATTTTGATTAAAATATTAAAAATTTGGATTGACATTCCATTCATCATTAGATAATTTTAAGAGTGCAAAACCAAGTTAAATAAGATGATTAGTGAAATTTTATTAAATAAAAAAAAATTTATTGGCCAATTTCATTAATCATTACCAATAATTATATTTAACCTAATTCTGTATTCTTACTCTTACTAATAGTTTAAGTGTCCATGCGCGTCCACCACAAATATCAAATTTTTTTAATTAAAATTAAATCTTTTTAATTAAAATACACAATTTTTTTTAAGAAAATATAAATTAATAACATCTTTATATTTATTAAAATTACAAATTTAAATGGCTTAATATACATAATTCAAGTATCCAGAAAAATCAACTTATTAAATCTATTTATACACTCAAAATTATGTATTTCCCATTATTAGAAAAAATAGGATAATAATACTCATTAAAAAGGAGCAGTTTGAAATAGTGGCGGACATTAAGGATGGTGCTACAGGGTCAAAGAGTTATAAATTGTATTTAGTAAAATCGCATGGATTGCCAGAGTCCAATAAACCAGATTTAGTAAATTAGATTCTACTGAGTCTGGAATCCAGATTTTTAAAATAAGGATAGGATAAAGGAAAATGAGTCATTGGATCAATTAATTCAGCCCTGGACATTTATCCAAACATTGATCACATTAAGTTTTTTCTAAGAATTTTGCTAATGATAATTAATATTTTATTTTATTTTTATTTTTCATATTTTTATGAGGATGAATTGATAAAAAAAATGGAATGATTTAAACAAAATCGTCATTAAATTTTTAAGTGGTAATTATAACTTTGTCGCTATAACATCAAAAAGGATATTTTACAATACATGAATTAGAAATATTAAGTTATGATTGGAGGGATTAAATTTTTTTATGTGCAAACGTTTTTTCAAGTTTTGCACTAAAAAAATAGATTTGCACTTATGATCTCTATGGGTTCTTGATAGATTAGGATTTAAGTTGGATCTAGGTTGGTCTAGTTATTAATAGTTAGTAATTATAATTATTATTTTTGTTTTTTTAGTTTATTTTATTTCTATTTTTTTGTATGTAATTTGATTGAGGTAAAATATTTTAACTAATTCCCCAATGGGGGTGATATCTGAGATGAGCGATGTACAGGTTGGGGCATTTACTCCCTTTCTTATGTGGCACATACAATGAGGAAGTGTGTCGTAGAAGCCTCTAGTGGTGAGCGAGAGCCGAAGGTTCTTGAATGTGTTTCTAGTATATCTGGTATTTGGACATCTGTAGGAATTTGTTGGTGGCATCAAGTAATGGGCAACAAGAATTTGGTGGGAGACATTTCTTCAGGAGTGTAGGGTGGCTCTTTTCCTTTGTCATCCCTTGTCCTCTTTTTTGAGATAGCAAGGACAAGCATTACCTTAGGCACTTGTGGTTTTGGCTACTTCACGACATCGGTTCAGGGCATCAAAATTTGGTCCCTGGGCTCGTGGAGCCCTGTATAGATAGTGGGAAAGCTCTTAGTATTTGTGCGGGTAGACTAGCAGTTGGGGCCAGCTTCCAAGGCATCTACTCTCAGTCTCCACTATTTCCAACCCGCCCGTAAAATTTTCATGCCTAACTTTAATTTCAATTTGTGTTTTGTACTTCAGTTGGTCTTTTAGTTTGCTATTAGGAGCAATAATATTGCTCTTGGTGTTTGAGATTGAGGTTGTCATTAGCGGTGATAGTCTGCTTCTAGTTTATGTTTCTTTCCCCTGTTGTATTTCATCTTTGGTGGTTTAGTGGGAAGGTGGGGTCACCACCTCTGGGGTTTCACTTCCTTTCGTGAGGTCTAGGAGCTATCTTAAGCTTAGGGGGTACCAGAGTATGTCAGGTCTGTTGGAAAATCAAAAAGGCAGTAAATATTTTCTTAATCTTGATAATTACTTGTGATGTTTCTTATTATTATGATTCTTTATATCTTCTTTCTTTAATTCATCAACCAATTACCAAAAACAACAACACATAAAACAATGGACACAAGATGTAGGCACATGCCAGGGAAAAACCCCCTTTGAGGGAAAACCCAATCAAAGTAATTCTTCCTTTCAACAACATTCTTTGAGACTCTTCACCCTAGACCAAGACTAGACCATCCCTCCACACCAAGTCAGCCTCCAGAAGATTGACCTCTTCCCAACAACTTCAACTATGCAGCAACTTGCAGCAGTTAACAGCTTCTGACCACAGTCTAATTTGGAAGACTTCGATCTCCCAATCCAGAGCACGAAATAAAGAGAGACCACCACCAAAATTTCGATTTTCCTTGACTCCTTAGACTCACCCAAACTCGCATTCACTTTGGCTTCTTGGAAACATACTTTCCCAGCTACCCACTTCGCACTTATGCCCAGTAGAGAGAATTCAAACTTGATGAGAAGTGATGCACTAAATGAATTTGATATCCTTCCTTTTATAGTCTTCTTGTGGGGTCGTATAGGGTCTTAGGCCGACTTGATCTTCCCTTAGGCTGACATGGAGTGGAGGTTCCATAATTCATATTTGACTCAATACTTAACCTTTTTACATGATTCAAAATCCCAAGAAGGGCCTATTTAAATGTACAATAATTCTATAGACTCAGAATAAATCCTAGAAGTCCTCAATAGGGACTTTGACCTAAAACATGGTGACCCAAGCATGAAAGCCATGCTTTAATAAGTCACAATAATAATAATAATAATAATTTTCTTTATTCTTTTAACAAGTACATTACATAATGACTCAAGCGCATTATTGAAAACCGAACATAGTTACTTTTTCCAACACTCCCTCTTAACTAGGGAGGTATTCATAATGTACATATACAATGGAAGATCTCAAACTATATGAACCATGAAGAACTTTAGGCACCACAATGCCATGGACTAGATTCCTGACCAGGGAAATCTATCCAACCAGTCAATCAATTTACGCATTGCAATGCCATGGACTAGATTCCTGACCAAGGCAATCTATCCAATTAGTCACTCAACAATTTAGGCATTGCAACGCCATGGACTAGATTCCTGACCAGGGAAATCTATCCAAGTGGGACTAAGGTGGACTCAAGCTTTTAGCCCCTCTAGGTACCATTAGGCTTACTTGCTAACCACCAACCCAAACATACAGGTGTGTATCCAAAACCGATCTCAATAAATAACACCACCTTTTTAAATTCCGAGATTCCTGACATCAACACAAAGTGTTGGCCTAATGTTTCCCTAGGTAATGCTTCACTCACAAAGCACACCTCTTGATCCAGCAGATCAAGAATTCCCAATTTCTCTCAATCGAATTGACTGGTAACCATCATGCTATCAAATCCTTCGAGAGATTCACCTGTAGAAACACAACCCCAATCAATAATATACTTTCGCATGTACATAACCAAATACAAAACTCAAGGGTCTTTCAGACATGATATGTTGCTTCTCAACTTTCCATAGTAGGACTATCAACCCAATCTTTGACACAATATTCCTCAACCATATGTTTTCCTTCCTACTTTTCATGCAACAACATATTCTTCAATCGAATCCTACTTTCCTTCTTTCAACAACACTTCAAAATGCATTCTCCAATTTTTTTTTCCTATTCATGGAATTCACTCAAACTTGCGGTTGTTAGTCCTGGTCTAGTGCATGACACATGAAGAAGAGAACCATATCTGTCACTCCCTCTCAACCACGAAGCACCACTTTATCTGGACTCCCTCTTAATCTTAGGGATATCTCTTCTATTCATGCTTCCTTCGGGAGATTAGCTTCTTCTTTTCGACATCGAAGAATCTTTCGTGGCTCCCAACCATTTCAACAAAGTTATCACCATCCCCATCATGCTCATCACATCTTCACCAAGTTGAAGATTGTGTACCTGCACAATTTAAATAGAAAGTACAACCAAATCTATAGAAGCATGATGTTAGCCATATTAAAATCATGGAAGCATTTCATCTTTATATCAGATACCTAAAATTACAAACAAGATACATATACTCTTCAACATCTTGCCAAGGACTTAGTTATACACCCTAGACTATTTCATAACAACATTCATTCCATCTAAGGTTTCAATATGTCTTCCAAAGGTATGAAATATGTTACTACAACATATAGAAAACCCAAGAAAACAAATCACACAAATATAGATCTACAAAGTATCTAACAACCTTTCAAAATACATATGTTAGACTTCTCGCTAAGGATTCATACAAATCCTAGATTTCATACAAAAGGATCATTCAAAGTCAATCACAGCTTAGTCATTAACCTGACTAGATTTCACTAGGGTTAATTCCAACCCCTATATTTTCAATCAACCATCAAACAGTCGTTAACATGACCAACTACCACTAGGGTTAGTTCGCAAACCCTAGATTTATGAGGAATCATCAAACTCAACCAAAAATTTAAATTTCAACAATCTCTTCACAAATCTCAAATTATCATATAGTCAACACTCATTAGATATTTCTACTTCGACTAAGGTTTAACTCCAAAACCCTAAAATTCCATTTTCACAAACTCAACAATCATTACATACATAGATCTCAAATTGTTACATTTCACACTAGATAATGTTACTGCTAGGATTTAACTATCAAACCCTAGATTTTCAGATATCATCATCCTAGAATTTCAGACAAGGACTTTCAATAGATCCTAAAACTCGTGACCATCAATGACAAGTTCAACACATATCTAGGAATTCATAACCATACATAAGCATATCATATGTCCAACAACATTAATACATCTTGACCTAGACCAACCTAGGATTTCAACCAAAAGAGCATATCTATATATGCCTAGATTTCATCATCATGCAAATATATTTCATATCATGTGTTAGTCAAACCCAACTTCGCAAAAATACAAAATAAAAGTTAGACACACAAACATTTTGATTACACTAGGGTTTGATTAGACAAACACACACATACCAAAGAAAACATTTTTAAGATAATGTAAAGGTCTTGCTCACACATTCCACCAAACCCCAACAAGCTAGGGTTCCAATGTAGAATCACACATTCCATGATCTGAACTTAAACAGGAACACAACAAATTACAGATATAACCATAAATACAAGGATGCAACAAAAATAACACTTCATTTCATTAATGTAAAATACTGAAGTATGCTTACAAACAGAATGGAAATAAGACTAGCTCAGGCGATGGTAGCTTATCTCTGAGAAGAGATGTGGTGTCTACATGCCTCTGAACTAAGTTACAATGAGGCTCAAGGGCCTTTTTATTATTGAACAATAAGAGAAAACCCTAAACAACCAAAACCCTAACCCGAGGAGATGTAACACCAAGCTTTTATGGGCCCCGTTAGTGTTAGTTGGGCAGCCAACTTCCCGGGGTCGTAACTTAGTCATTATCTTTTTTTGATGCATATGATACCTCGTTGGAAAGATCTCTTTGAGGACTACAGTTGTTGATGTGATTTCTTTAGTAATCACTAGAACAATTTTTCCAAAAAAACATTGTTTAGGGCCTCAAAACAGCGCTGAAAGTTCAGGACCCAAAAAATTGCCAAAAATAGTAAATAGTGATACAATTAAGGAAATTGAAAAACTGAAAGAAACAATGGTGAGGGTCCAAGTGGAATAGGCATATGGCCACCAATATCCACCTAGATTAGTCCTCCCCCCTTAGGAAGCAATGGTCCCCATTGCGTTGAGTTCCTCCATGAGACGAGGAAACTTTTGTTGAACTTGGTCCCTAGTGAGCCATTTGCCTTGGTGAAGAAGTTGGCCTGATTTGACAACTCGATATAGGTGTGTCCTCTATTACTGAGTGTTCTTGATCTGTGTATCCATGATATGATCAGTTGTGGCATGTTCCATCTAGTCTGTGTTGAGCTATCTTGGTGTGAGATGTTCTGCAATGTTAGATGTGTCCAATAATGGTGGTAAGTATGACCGAAGGGGATCTACATTGAACACTAGGTGTAGACCAAGGAACGGTGGGATGTTAAGCTCGAAGGCATTATCATCAACGTCCTTGGTGATGGTGTATGACTCATACCAGAGCGGGCGAAGCTTGTAGTGGGGTCAAGCAAGGCGCTCCTTCTGAAAATGTAACCATACTTTGTCACCCACCTGGAACTTGTGTGGCACTCGATGTTGATCATGGCATTACTTGTACTTGATATTTGACTCAACCAAGTGGTGATATATTGGCCCATTTGGTAGAGGTGCTTCAGGAGTCAAATTGAAAAAATGCTTGACCTGACAGTGCAATGGTACCCCTATGGGTGAGGAGAAGGTGACCCTGTATTGTTTTATGACCGTATCTACCTACTTCTGATGTGTGGAGGAACCCTTCCCAGGGGCCGTGGATGTGGCTACAATCTTCCCCTTACTTTGAGAGCAAACTAGAAAGAAAATAAATTTCCTAGTCTAGGAGATGATCTTGTTGCATTTCTTAGTAGATATCGAAGATGTGGCAATAGGTGGGGCTACCTCCAATATCCTGTATAACGTATTGCCCAAATAAATAATCACAGAGCGAGTTCTAGACTCATATACAACATATCGCTTCCACAAGTATGGTTGTCCTAATAATACATCACAAACATCGAGAGGAGTAACATCACACAATATCTCATCTGTGAAGGGATTGATGTTGTAGAGTAGGCGACATTGCTAGCTGACTCGGACATCTCTTCCTTGGTGAAGCCACCTGATGCTATATGACTGCAGGTGTGGTTTGGTCAGTAGGCCCAGCCACTTCATGACCTTTGCTGAAATGAGGTTCTTTTGGCTACCACTGTCGACAATGAATTGCAGTAGCAAACCCTTCAACCACATTTGTGAGTGGAAAAGACGCTCCCCCCCCTCTGGATCTTCGGGCTCATTATTCTGGATCTTGGCGGTGGCAACAGTGGCACTGGGATCCGCATCAATAATTTGCTTCCCTTTTTCATTCCACTTGTTAGGTTCTGACTCAGGGACAGAACATGCATCTAATTTTGAAGCCTTCAACTCAACCACCAGCGACTGCTTGACCTGACACTTTCTTATGTTGTGAGTGGGGCTCTTATGGAACTCACATCACTTTCTTGTGTCCTTCTTTGACTTCGTGGTGGTGTTCTTTTCTTGTAGCTTTGATGGGTTGTCTTGGGTCACCCCGCCTTGGCTTTTTCCTTTGTTCTTCGAATTCATGGATCCAAATTCTCGCTTCTTTTGTTTAAATTTCTGCTCAATCTTGACAGTGTATTGGTACATCATGCCAAGTGAGGAGATGTCCGGGAACTCCATCTCATCCTGGATATACCTATGTAGGCAGCCACAGTATTTGAATACCAAATGTCGCTCAGAACCTTAATACCCAACTTTGTGCGAAGGGCATGAAAAATATTGGTAAACTCGAGCATGTCTTGGTCCCTTGCCTCCCACAGCATGGTCCACTTTATGTATTTATCCTTATAGATTCTGACAGGGTAGCACTGCTCCTTGATGGCATCCTAGAATGAATTCCAAGTGGGTGTGGCTGAAAACAGTGACATCGTACTTTCATCCTTTTACTCGTAGTAGGTTTTCCACCAGTCCTTGATGTGGGGGGCAGCTTTGAGAAGTGCAAAAGTGATCTTTTCCTGGATAGAAAAATTATGAACAGAAAAATATCCTTCTAGTAGATTTAACCATTTATCTATGGCATCCACATCTATCTAACCCTCAAATATGGGAATGTCAGAGTTAATGTGTACCTTAAAGGGTGTGGCGCTTCTAGAGTAGTTGCTGGAAGTAGGTATGTCGCCCCTGGGTAGCTGTTGAAGGATCTAGGAAAAGATGTTCATCATCACATTCCTTTGTCACTAGAGGGCTTCTTTGAGCAACATTTTGAAAGGATCTCCTACCCCCTCGTCTTTCTTTTCTCGCCATGGGAGGTCGTCGGGTTTTGTGAGGATGATCTTGTAATGGTTCAACCAGATCAAGCCCTAACTCCTTATACCCTGACCTCGTTGGGGACATGCAAAGAAAAATAGAGAAAGAGCAGATCGCTCTGATACCACTGATCTGAACTTAAACAGGAACGCAAAAAATTATAGATATAACCATAAATAAGCATACTTCATTTCATTAATATCAAATATTGAAGTATTCTTAAAAACATAATGGAAAAAAGAGTAGCTCGTGCTATGGTAGCTTATCTCTGAGAAGAGATGTGGTGGCTACATGCCTCTGAACTGAGTTACAATGAGGATCAAGGGCCCTTTTATTATTGAACAATAAGAGAAAACCCTAAACAACCAAAACCCTAATCCGAGGAGATGTAACACCAAGAGTTTATGGGCCTCGTTGGGGTTAATTGGGTAGCCAACTTCCAGGCGTAGTAACTTGGTCATATTATCTATTTTTGACATGTATGATACCTCGTTGGAAAGATCTCTCTGAGGACTATAGCTGCCGATGTGATTTCCGTCACAATACTTGAAACAATTTTTCCAAGAAAATGTCATTTAGGGCCTCAAAACGGCTCCAGAAGTTCAGGACCCGAAAAACTGCCAAAAATAGTAAATTGTGCTATAATAAGGAAACTGAAAAACTAAAAGAAAAAATGGTGAGGGTCCAAGTGAAATAGGCAGGTGGCCACCAATATCCACCTGGATCATTCCACCAAACCCTGATGAGCTAGGGTTCCAATGTAGAAACATATAAAACCCAACGTTACCAAGACTTCAAAGGTTCAGGATTTTAGACCTCATCATTCAACACTAACAAGTTGGGATTTCCAGATCACACCAAAATCCCAAAAAAGACATTATCAATAAAACTTTAACTAGCATTTCAAAATCACCCTAAGCATTTTATGATTTCAGACATTCACATTAGCATACCCTTCGGTTAGGATTTTCTAGAACATGTCTAGGGTTCTACATAGTCAATCAAGAATATGAGTGGGGTGGGTAGATTTATCAAGAGATGAATCACCCAAACAAGAATCAATAAGATTCAATTTAGCTAGTCATAACAAAGTTATTAATAGATCATCAAATGAATAATCCTTTCAATTAATGTATTCAAAGCATACCTTTCTTTCTTGACTAACCTTGTCTTGAGAGATCCTCCTTCTTGCAGATGTTTTCCCTTTGTTTCTCGACTAACCTTGCCTTAAGAGATCCCCCTTCTTGTGGATGTTTTCCCTTTGTTTCTCGACTAACCTTGTCTTGAGAGATCCTCCTTCTTGGGGATGTTTTCCCTAATCAAGACAATAAAGGGAGAATGGTGATTAGTATTTAGTATAATCAAAACTAAATGAGTACATGAACCCAAAACTAAAAAGACATGAGATACTTATCTTTGGGAGTTGTTGGGATCTCCCTCCAAAGCTTGAGGGAAACCTATAAACAAAAATGTATTTTCCAAAATATGTTAAAACCCTACAAATTCTAAAACATATAAAACAAGATATGTAAAGCTATAAGCAAATGACTTAGTAGTGTAATTCCCTAATGTCGGGTTCTTCGGGCTTGACTTTCTTTGAGTCTCCTTCTTCAGAAAAATTAGCTTGATCTCTTCTTCTCTTCTTATTCTTTGGATTCTCAGAACAACCACTTTTGTAGTGACCCTTTTTATGACATTGATAACACTCTACCTTAGACTTGTCCACTTTCTTGCTCGTTCCCTTCGATCTCTTGAGCATGATTGAGGTTAGCTATGAATGGGACAAGATTATCTTTTATCCTTTCTACCATCAAAGTCATAGCCATCAATTCTAAATCCCTGAATTTTGTTTTTACAGCATCATTGGTTTCTTATGTAGGTTTCTTTACATTTCCTTTTACCTAGTCCAACACCTTATTCTTCTCAAGGATTAAGTCAATCCTCTTCTTCCAGGATCTGAAGTTAGATTCTCCTTCAAGTTTGTTCTCACCCTTAATTGAGTTAGACATCTTCATTGAGTATGATAGACTTCTTCCCTGAGATAGTACCTATGAATGGATCTACCTTTTTCTTCTTTATTCACCAAAGCTCTAATACCATGTTGGAAAATAAGAAAGGTAGTGAAGATTTTCTTAATCTTGATAATTGCTTGTGATGTTTCTTATTATTATGTTTCCTTATATCTTCTTTCTTTAGTTCATAAAGCAATTACCAAAAGCAAAAACACATAAAACAATGGACACGGTATGTAGGTGCATGCCAGGGAAAAACCCCCTTCGAGGGAAAACCCAGTCAAAGTAATTCTTCCTTTCAATAGTATTCTTTGAGACTCCTCACCCTAGACCAAGACTAGACCTTCCCTCCACACCAAATCACCCTCCAGAAGATTGACCTCTTCCAAGCAACTTTGACTATGCAACAACTTGCAATAGTTAACATCTTCTGGTAGCAGTCCAACTTGGAAGACTTTGATCTCCCAATCCAAACCACAAAACCGAGAGAGACCACCACCAAAATTTCAATTTTCCTTGACTCCTTAGACTCAACCAAACTCACATTCACTTTGGTTTCCTGGAAACAAACTTTCCCAGCTACCCACTTCGCACTTCTGCCCAGCAATAAGATTTTCACACTTCTTCCCAGTAGAGAGAATTTGAACTTGATGAGAAGTGATGCACTAAATGAATTCGATGTTCTTCATTTTATAGGCTTCTAATGGGGCCGAATAGGGTTTTAGGCCGACTTGATCTTCCCTTAGGCTGACATGGTGTGGAGGTTTCGTAATTCATATTTGACTCAATACTTAACATTTTTACATGATTCAAAAGCCTAAGAAGGGTCTCTTTAAATGTACAATAATTATATGGACTCATAATAAATTGTAGAAATCCTCAATGGCGACTGTGACCTAAGACATGGTGACCCAAGCATGAAACCCATGCTTTAATAAGTCACAATAATAATAATAATTCTTTTCTTTATTCTTTTGACAAGTACATTACATAATGACTCAAGTACATTATTGAATACCGAACATAGTTACTTTTTCCAATAGGGTCTTTGGTTATGGTGTGCACCTGGTGTGGGTGAGAGTTGGTTTTGCCCAGGAAGGCTATTGGAAGGGGGTTGACTTATCATTAGATGTTATCTTCATGACTCACATTGCACATCCTACATTGGAACTGTTAATATTGATGTAACCTAGGCTTTTCGCAGAAGTTGGTATATAGAGTGGAAGGCTTTAGGTGGCATGTGGTAGTAATTTTGAGGCCCATGGAGTGCCAAGATAGACACACTCGCAGGGGTGCAGGGCCACAGGGCCAAGGTATTTTCCATCGTGCGGAAATCATCATTTTGGCGAAGAGGTGTACCAACAACTAGCCCATTTTCCAGGAAGAGTAGACCTACCCTCTCCTTTCGATTCTCAGGAAACACAAATTCAACAAATTACCATGCTTATGGAGCATCTAGCATGAGATCAACATGATTGTTGAAACAAAGTAATTTCTCTTATTAATGACCTCCAACATAATCAATGGCACATAATGAATAGGTTGGTCTCACTTCGTCACAGCCAGAAAAGGATTTAGGAGAGGCTGGATTGTCTTGAACACAGGATGGAACACATGAAACCTGATGTTCATAAAGCCTTTTGTCCTTCTATGCCAGTAGGAAATGGATTGGACACTCCAGCTCTAGGTTGACCAAGGATGAATGTTAGTTGTATTTTGGTTGTGGGATCTTCTAATTTTTTTGGGCAATTTGTTTGTGGTATCTTAGTCTAATTATGTTGTTATCAATGTGTTTTTCCCATTACCTTTTGGCCAACAAGTCTGATAGGAATGAGGCCGGAATACTTTTGCTACAAAGCTTCTCACAATGTATCTTTGACATTATTTAATAGAAAAATTTGACTTATCAAAAAAACATATATATATATATATATGTTTTTTGATAAGTCAAATTTTTCTATTAAATAATGTCAAAGATACATTGTGAGAAGCTTGGTAGCAAAAGTATTCCGGCCTCATATATATATATATAGTAATTTGATTGAGTCAAAATGTTTACATAACATATTATTATTTCAGATGTATCAAATCTCAAATCCCCTCATCAATTTTATTTATCCAAACTTTTATACCCTCATTAGGGTGTATTTGAAAGAATCTGCAAAGCTACCAGATTTGATGAATCATCTTAATCTAATCAATTCTTTAAAAAAATGGAAAATATACAAAAAAAAAAGATGGAAAATAGGTAGAGTAAACTTGTAGTAAACAAATTCATTTTTCTGAAAGAAAAATAATTGTTGAATTTGTTGTTGTTACCTGAGTTTTGCAAAATTAAAATTCCACGCGTTCTAGAATTTGGCTCCAAATATTTATGCCAAATTTGAAATTCCATGCATTTCAAAATTTTGCTTTGAACTCCCTTTTTAACCCATAATCGAAAATGTAAGGCTGATTTGTGTGATTTGTGCAATTGGTTTTTATATTTATGCATATTTATATTTTGTTAGGACCAACATTGCATTAATAACTATTTTTTTTATATTTATGTTAAATGTTTACAACCAATTACACCACTAGAGCATCACCGTAAGTTGTGCAATAGTTAATACATAAATACATCCATTTGTGTTTTAGGATGGATAAACTGTTTTCTTCACGGTCGCATATTAAGTTAGAAAATATCTCAATTATGCACCAAACTAGGAGTTAATTAATTGGAAACGATTTCTCATATCCAAGTAGGTCTAAATAAACTTAAAACCACTAATGAAGAGATAAACACTATATTACAATAAGAAACACATTATCAAACTACAATCTTATGGCATTACGAAGAATTCTATATTGAACAATAAGACAAGAGTTAATAATTCTAGCATTGTGTGGTGTCGACCACTAAAAATCATGATAATAAATATTTGATATAAAGTATGGTTCAAAAGGAATTGGTGTAAAATAAAAACGGTTTGCATTGAATGCCTAAAACAAAATTAGTGTCAAAGACACTTTTTACAAACCAATATGGGAGAGATATGTAATACTTTTGTTCATTGATTTTCATTTATAGTTTAAAAATCAATGAGTAATATCATGGCTTCTCCCTTATACATTAAAGGTAGGGTTGTGATAGAGGGCAAGGTAGTTCAATTGGTTGAATGCTCGCAAGAAACCCTTTATGAAGATCAAATATTTGTCAGTAATATTCACTTGACAAAATTTGGTACAGTAAATTGCAAGCATGTATCGATATTTGTTGATTCATGTGGAAATATTGGTTCTAACAACACACTTAAGAACTTGGTATGGTAAACATCCTCGCTATAAGGGCCCACCTCATGTGTGGGTACTCCTTCCACTATAGCTAAGAAGGTCCTTACTGCATATTGTATCCACATCTCAGTAGGTTTTAACCATGTATAGTTAATTGTTGCAAACAAATTCTTAATAAAACAGAAAAGATATAATGGAAAATACATGCGTTAACATAGAAATTTTATCTTGGAAACACAAACTAGGAAAACCCAAATGATTTTTTTGTATATTCCTCTTTATAGTGTTACTATATATATATCTATTATATATATATATATGTATATATATATATTATAATTATTATATTATATATATTATATATATATATATATTATATATATATATAGAGAGAGAGAGAGAGAGAGAGAGAGAGAGAGAGAATTCATAAACTATCAATTCATTTACTCTAGATTAGAACATAACCATAGTTCCTTAACCAAAACTACAAAACCATGGGTTAAACCACCATAAATCACAAAACTGCTAAAGGAGAAAACCATGTAACGAAAAACATAAGAAAATGCCCAAAATGTTTTTCAAGGGCATTGTGCCTAGTGCAATATGCAATGCATGAAGGATAACACGTACCCAAGAGGGAGGTTGAATAAAAAATGGTGGTGGGTTTGGTTTAGGGTTTATTGGCAAGGGAAGTCTTTAGGAAGTTAGAGGCTGTTTAACAATGGAGGAGGAGGAGGTGGAACCGGACTACACATCAGATCCTTTTGAATCGACTGGCATTTTCTCTGTAGGGGTTGGGGCTTAATCATTGTTGATGGGTGCGGAATCGAACCTGGCACTGACCTATTTTGGGTACTTACCTTACTATTGCTACCATGGGGCCTGACTGTCAGTATTGTTGACGGACTGTTCGAGGGACAAGTCTATACAGGTTGATGCGGTCCTCTCTACTCAATAGTTGGGGCATATCAGGGGGGACATTGGGGTTACTAGGAATACAGGTGTCAGTCTTGTTAATTCCTTGGATTTGGGGCCTCCTTCAGACTTTTGTGACCCTTGTCAGGACAATCGGTGCTCTGAGCAGTTACAGGAACTTCTTTTTTACATGAGGAAGGCGTTTCTAGATCAAAATCATTTGCAGGACTGGTGGCAGAACCATTCTCTACATCAGTTTGTTTATATGAGGATTTGGGGCCTTTTCCATTTGTGGATGTAGACTCTTTTGATCTTTGTGGGGGGGCTAGTATTTGGGTTTCTTCATTAGTTGGGCACCCTCTAGTGGAGGGGGGGGGATGTTGCTTCATCACCTATTTGTGAGGTTTTAAGGAATGTATTGAATGGTAACAGTGTGGAAGGATGACGTGGTGTTTCTTCTCTTCCTGGTTCGGTGGGAATTCAGTCGTTATTGAAAGATAGAGTTGAAGATGCCATACAGAAGGGGCATAAGAAAAAATTCATTGCGTCGTGTATCAAAGATTGTGGTGAAGGATTAAATTTTGGGGAGGACGTGCTAATGTCCATGTTGGTTGAATATTTAGATTTGGCAATTGTTGGTTGGGCCCATGGTAGACATTTGGGGGTCCCTTTTCTCAAGGAATAGATTAAGTAGACCTGAGGATCTAAGATTTCATATGTCCCTAGGGTTTAGTAGCTGGAGAAAGGTTGGTTCGCTTTCTTTATGAAAACCAAAGATGATGATAAATGGGTGGTTGGCTCTAATTGGCAGATGGCGGGGGTGCCTGTCTATTTTTCCAAGTGGTATGCACTATTTGATGCCAAGAGAGCTAACGTTGTTGAGGAATTGGTCTGGGTACGCCTTTCTTGCCTTCCTAGTGGCTTTTGGGAGGTGGACTGTTTGAAATCAATTGGGAATTATATTGGGAAATTTGTTGAAGCAGATATGTCATTTGTGGAGACTGGGGAAGCGATGATGGCTCATATTTTGGTAATATTGAAAACATAAGAAGGTTTGATGTCTGAAATCCCTATTCAAATACCATCAGGACCCTTCAAACAACGGTTGGATTATGAAGGTATACCTTTTTGGTGCTACAAATGTCATGCTTATGGTCACTCGGTTGATCAATGCATGCTGTCGTTTCAGCCTAGGTTTGTGGGGGCGGATCCTAGTGGATGTAAAGTGGGAGTTTTTGGGGCTGCACCGGATGAGATGGGTGGTGGTGATCATCGGTGAATGGGACCTTTGGCAAGGGTATTGGAGAAGACCCCTCCTATCATTCATAGGGTAGTGGATTTGGAGGAGGAGTTTACTAGCAGGGCAAAAGAGATGCATTTTCCAAAGTCGGTGGTCTCTACTGCAAAAGTGGTCAGTACCCTTGGTATGTTGCCATATGTTCCTATGGTACATGATTCTTTCTCGTGTGATAAATCAGTTGTTGTTTCACTATATTCTGATTCAATTACTTTATTTTCCTCTCTGGTTATGGTAGATTGCATCATTCCTAGTATTGAGCTGTGTATTTCATCTCCTAGAGTTACGTATTTGTCTTTGCTCTTGAGCAATGTAGAAGAGCAGTGTATTTGGTACTCTCTTTGAAATCAGGTGATTTTGGATGGTGAATCCATATGTGCTTCTTCTGGCCTGGGGTTGGCTTCCACCTTACCTATGTTCTCAAGGGGTAGGGGTCAGAAATCATTACTCTCGCATATATAGGCTCATGCGAAGATTGATTTAACTTGTCGAAGATAGTCTTATATTGAATGGGCGCTTAGAGCAAAAAAACCCAGGATTTTTGTTACCTCATCAATTTTTTGTCCTTTAATTGTCGAGGGTTGGCGAGTGTAACAACCCTGGTAAAAATGCTATGTAATAAAAGTTAATAAAGGCAAAATAAGACCATGGTTAAGGGACACTTGTTCCAAGTTGAATGTTGGGCAAATATATCCTTGTGGGCATCACTAGATGTGTGTTTTGGATAAGGAAAATTGGCAAAGGATAAGGCAAAAGAAATAAAAATAAAAAATGAATTTTTGGCACGTTTATTTTTGAAAATTAAGGAAATTAGGAGAAAAGTAAGGTGAAAGGTCACAGGTTGCATGTGAGGAGGAAATTGAAGGAAAATAATGGAAAATGAAGAAATTAGATGCCTCATGCATAAAATGGCTTCTGAGGATCAGTTCATGGCTTTTTTCAAGTTCAGTTTTGGAGCTCTCTCATTATTCTCTCTCTATCACTCTCTTGGTCACTTAGAGTTTTTTGGCGCACTCTAGTTTGGAGCAAGCAAAGGAAAGGAAAAGCAAGCAAGGATCAAGGAAAGAAAAGCATGATCAAGAAGCTTCATCAGGAATACTTCTAGGTAACCTTTTGCATGTGTGAATTCCTAGATGGTTTGGACATGCATGGATTTGCATGTTGGTGTATGGTTCTCTTGCTATCGATGGCATGTTATTGTCGGGTTATGGCAGTGGATTTCAGACTAGCCTAGCCTTTTTCCATATGCCATGGTATGTTGGGATGTTTATTTTGGTTTTTGAGCTTTCGTTTGTGTTGCGGCCACAACCACCACCCTATCAAAACTTGCCTTGGTAGCAATTTTGAATAGGTCCCCTTTAGTCCCAGAGACTTTAACTCGTTGCCGAGCAAAATTTTTAGTTCTTAATGGTCAAGACCCCCCTTTTTATCCCTACTGCACAGTCCATTCATCACCCAGCCTAGCCCTCCATCCATTCCCTCCATTGGAACCTTTTCAACCCTAAAAACCTTCCATCGCATCATTTTTCCCGTCATAGCTCTCTATAGCGGAAATGCTCAAAATCATGCATAAACCCCTCTTTTTCGCCTATCGCAATCAACATTGAAACGTAACACATACATGGCTTCCAGACCCGACGGTTCTATTAACCAAAATTTATGTATTTCGGGTCCAGAGCCCCATCGCTTATTGCTATCGGCCATGCCCAGGGCTTATATATATATATATATATATATTATATAATCTATATGGTGCTATTTATACATAATAATATAGTGTGCTATTAATATACCTAACCTGTCCGATTATTATGAACTAGAGCATAGTCATTTCAAGTATTGGCCTTATGGCGGACATGTTTTCCATATATTCTTTTGTTTTTCGAAAAAAACAATTGAAGTTCCGGTTTTCAAAGGCAACCTATTTATTACGGACCGCCGGCGAGTATTACACATATATATATTACACGTTAGGCTGGGACCATATTGCATATACAATTGTGTAGGTCTCAGGGCTTTTTATATAATATATTTATATAATTATATATATATATATATATATATATATGTTTCGGGTCTGGGACCCATTGCTTATTGCTATTGGCGGGGTTTGGGATCTATATATATGGTGCACCATAACCACCCAGACCCACCGATGACTATAAAGTCGGGCATGTAAATTTTCAAGTCTGCCCCAACGGCCAGACTCGAGGTTTCCCCGTATATTATTATGTTTTCGAAAAACATTGGAGATGGGGCTTTTCAAGAGGAAATCATATATTGCGTAGCCGCTAGGGCTATTAAGTTACATTTACATATGTTTTCAATCTGCCTACTCCAATCCTCCATGGTTGATCTACCCCTCGTGGATCTAGCGGTCCACGTAAATTTCGGGTGAACTAGTTGCTCGAGGAATACCCACCCAAAAAGCAGTATCCTCTTTCTTCCTAGCTGCCACGTGTCATTTGAAGAATGGAATCAGGGCCATCCTCATAATACCGGTTACCACTTATGACCCCTTCCAAAATACCATCCGGTTCTGTGTTTTACGATGATTTTCAATATAAATTGAGTTTTACTTGCAGGACTTAATCTATGCATAAATTTAAAAATCAGGGGTCGATTCTTTCACGTTTGATGTAATAAACGTTGAATAGAGGCAAGAATTATGTTTTAAAGCATTTCTATTGTATTTTTATAAGCATGACTGGTGTCTATTATTTCTGCAGGCAAGGAGTAACAGATGCATAAGCAGATCCGGAGAACCCTTATATGCAAATGTGTTCTGTTGAAAGAGTTGGCCTTTGGCATTCTCAATCGGTTTCCTGGTGTTGCTTGCGTATTCAGAAAGTGAAACTACCCTAGATATCATCATGAAGAGATGACACATAGTCATCCTCTTCTAATCAGCACCTACTCATTTCCCCAGGAAATGAAGCGTTCCAGTGATTGAAGACTCCTTCTACGTGTCAGCAGTGACACTGATGGCTCTACCTCTATGTATTTTGATCGGTATATTGAAAAGAATAGGGGAAGACGAAAGGTCAGGGGGCCTGAGGCATAAATACTACCTCTAGATAGGAGAGAAGGGCTTTTGGTTTTGGAGAAATTAGTTTTGATTTATTGTGAATAAAGAGGACTGTTTGGTTCGAGAAGGAGCCTGTTGTTTCCAAGTTGTTTCCCCTTTATCTAATATGTTTAGAATCAGTGTGTTGTTGTTGGTATGAAGACAAATGTGATTTGCTTTGTGCACATTCATAACTAACTGCTCATGGTTATTCCTAGTTATTTGAATGTGATTCAATAGCATTAATAATTCATGGAAGGTTGTTGAATCCAAACTTGTTAAACATCAGTTGCAAGTGTTATTTGTATGGACAGGAATGTATATTCTTGTATAAGTAATGGCATTGTGATTAGGATTTAATACAACCTTGTTTTCAAGTGGACCAATAATTGATTCATTTGGACTTGGGATTTATGTATGGTGTTTATCCTCTGTTTGTTTTGCTCCTGTAGGATAGACTAGGATAATTAGGACTAGATTAGAGTAGTTAGAAGTAGTGTAGATAGGATTTAATACACAGTGGTTAACTGTTTTATTTTTTTGATTTAATTGAAGTCTTCTTCCCAAAAGCAATCTTTCAACACCTATTACAGTTCACGGGGTCCCTTAAAACCCGTTGGAACTAGCCATCCCAAATGAAAGCAGGCCTAATTGGGGTTTGTGATCGGGTTAGTTCCCCTTTGTCGGTATATTGAAAATCGCTATATCAACAAATTGGCGTTAGAAGGAGGGCCTGAACCGCCGTCCACAACTTTTCAAGATTACATCTATAAGTGCCACGCATGGATTCAAAAAGATTAATACATGGATTGTGAAGGTTGAAAAGACCCTTCCTCTCATTCAAAAAATCCTCATTTCAAAGAAGAGACACTGTGGGAGTATCTTGTCACTCAGGAACAACCAGTCAGAAGACTTACTCGGGCTTACACTCGTTCCCTATCGTAGCTCCCTATATTTCAATCTTTACTCCCGACAGTAAAAAGAAAACCAAGGGTCTTTCACATAAATAAAGAGACATCTGCAGTCCCTTCTCTTGAAGATATTGTGCTTGATTATTTGTAGAGAATCAACTCTCCTTGGGAAGAAATCCCTAAGGATTCCCTGTCTGAAGGCAATCCCTGGCCTGATTCAGAAAATCCTAATGAAGAAACCCTCAGCTAGAACATCCCTATCCTCGATATGGCTAACATTCCTTAACCAGGTGGAAACCAACTCCCACCTCCTCCAGGAGCACTACCTCCCTGGCTTGCTCAGGATGCCATGGCGATACCTGGGCAGTAGCATCCCTTACCCAAGAATGCGGAAAAGGTACTACCTAAATTCGACCTTGAGTGGGGAGACACCGTTGAAAACCATATCAATTCGTTCTTCCTGGCCGTGCACATGTTGGGGGTAGTTGATGAAGATATATTTTGTCACCTATTCCCTTTTACCTTGATTGGTGCAGCTTCCACATGGTACTTTAGATTGAGAATAGGATCAATCACTTCGTGGGCTGCCTTTCAATAGGCCTTTTTAGACAAGTATGGAGATGACAAAACCCCTGCGACCTTAGTTCTAGAACTGTCCTATTTGAAAATGGAAACCAAGGAAAAGGTTAAGGATTTTAACATCCAGTTCAACACCTTGTTCAACAGAATCCCAGAATTGCTGGCTCTTATGAGATCACTCCTTAACCAGGAAGAACCTATAGTGGAGCTAGATCCAGAACAAGAAGATGAGGAAGAATACCAAGTAGAGGAGCCCTTGGAAGAAGAATCTAAAATCAATGTACTGTGGGATTTCTATACAAACGAGAATGATGATGACCAAGGAGACAGTATGGCAGAGATCCACCCTAATGAAATCCACACATGAAGCAAGGGGCCATTACGTGTGTGATGGAGCCTGTAGATCAGACCAAGAAAGATGTCCTCCTTATGAAGGCACCCGCTCCCAAGTCCTTGTTGAGAAGGCTAGATCTAGTGGTCAATCCAAGAATACCCCAGTAGAAAACCATCCAGAGAAAGAAAATGCATGTCCTGCTGTAATGAAGGCGACTCAAAGTGGTAAGCTCCCTCCTAAGAATGGAAAAACCGATATGTTCACTCTGCCCTATCCTGTTTATAACATTGATTACAATATTGTGGATGATCTTAAGAAATCTAGGGCTAATATCACATACTTTGATTTGTTGAAATTAATGTAGCAAAGAGATTTGCTCTTGAAAGCTATGAATGAGTAGAACTGCAAAACTCCCACCATCCTGAGTAACCAAACCCAAAATTCAGTCTCTAGACCTGTTAGTACTCCCAACACAACCCAAAAGCCAGCAGCCATGGAAGCCACCTTATCAAAATTGAATCGAACCCCCCAAGATTTGAGTGCAGCCATGATAGGGAGGAAATCTAAATCCATTACTCCACCTTTCCTTATCACATTTGAAATCCTCAAAATGAATGTACATAATTTCTTGGTAGATTCTGGTGCCTCTTCCACTGTGATGCCTTATGTTGTTGCCAAAAGACTACATGCAATACCTGAGAAAACTGGGACTCGAATTATGCAATTAGATAGGACAAATGTGAAAGTGATTGGGGAATTGAAAGATGTGTTGATTCGGATGGCTGCTAAACCACAGTACACACAAGTCATTGATATAGTGGTAGTCGATATACCCAAGGCTTATGGAATGCCGCTTAGTAGGGATTGGTCAGCAAAACTCAATGGATATTTCTTAACTGATTGGTCCCATCTCTTGCTGCCTCAAAAGGGAAAAGGTGATATGCTGAGAGTTGATCGAGAAAGATACATGAAGTATGTGGTAACGGAACTAAATGGTCCCAATCAACCTATAATTTTTACCAACTCCATCCTTGGGAACTATAGTTTCAATTTTTATGCTACAAAAACTTGTTTTGGGGAATTCCATGCAGAAACAGTTGAAGAAACTTTGACATACACATAGTTGGAAATTCCCTCCCATAATCCAACTAATGAACTATCCTGTATTATAGTAGATGATAGGAATAATTTTGTAGATAGCAATTCAATTGATGTAACATTAGATTCTTTATTTTGGACACTCTCTTTTGATGGTTCTAACTGCCTTGAAGGTGCAGGTGCTAGGAATAATTTTGTAGATAGCAATTCAATTGATGTAACATTAGATTCTTTATTTTGGACACTCTCTTTTGATGGCTCTAACTGCCTTGAAGGTGCAGGTGCTGGGAGCATTCTTATTGACCCGCAAGGGAACCGACATTTGATGGCCAGCCAGTTGGAGTTTTCATGCACCAACAACACAACAGAATATGAAGGCTTGCTACAGGGCATGAAGAAATCCATTAATATGAAGGTGAAAAATCTTAAAGTCTTTGGTGACTCATAGATAATCGTGGATCAGGTAAGGAAGAGGATACACTACAAATCGCCACACCTAGTAAGGTACCAACATGAGGTATGGGGCTTAATTGACAATTTTGATTCTTTTAATATCACACACATACCTTGAGGGAAAAACCAAGATGCTGGTCTGATGGCTAGTATGGTTGTTAAACTTTTTCCTTATTTTAGATTAAAGAAGAATAAATTTTATGTTGAATTGATTTTCAAACCATCCGTGCCTGATAACATCTCAAACTGGTAGGTGTTCGAAGATGACGAGCAAATCCTTGGGTTCCTACACTGCGAGAAGACTTTAAAGAATGCAGTCATCGATGAAGAAGAACATGACATGCTTATGAATGAGAGGGAAGGTGAGGAAAAGGATCAGTTCAATACAATCCCCAAGTCAATTGTCAAGATGGAGGACTTGTATGACCTGTATGATAAATTCAAGAAGCCAACTAATTGTAAAACACATAGCTCATCCATGAAGTATGAATCGGTCAACCTTGGGACCAAAGAAGACCCAAAAACTATTAATTTGGGCTTGGGATGCTCTCCACAAGAAAAGGTTGCATTTGTCAAACTATTTAAAGAATACAAGGACATCTTTGCATGGACATATGGAGACCTAAAAACCTTTGACACTAGCGTTATGCAGCATATGATTCCTTTAGAAAAGGAGGCTAAGCCCTACCAACAAAAGTTGTGTAAGATGCATCCAAGCCTAGAACCATTGGTGAAGAAAGAATTAAACAAAATGTTGGATGCTAAAATCATTTTTCCTATCAGGCACACACGCTGGGTAGCCAATCTCGTGCTAGTAAGGAAGAAAAAAGGAGATATCAGGCTGTGTATCTATTTCAGAAACCTAAACAAAGCATCGCAAAAGGATAACTATCTTGTCCCCTCTATGGAACACATCCTTCAGTGCATTTTTGGGTCTGAAATGTTGTCCCTATTAGATGGGTTTTCAGGATATAATCAAGTATTGGTATCTCATGGGGATTGGCTGAAGACAACCTTCAACACTAAATGGGGCACCTACACCTATTGTAAAATGCCTTTTGGACTTATTAACGCAGGCGCCACATTCCAGAGAGCTATGGACATAGATTTCTGAGGGTTGATTAACAGATCAATAGTGGTTTACATGGATGACATCACTGTGTTTTCATATAATATAAGGGATCATATTTATCACCTGAGACAGATTTTCAAAAGATTCAGAAGGTATGGAATATCATTGAATCCCAAGAAGAGTGTCTTTGCAGTCACAGAAGGGAAACTACTAGTTCATATCCTCTCTAAAGAAGGGATTGTTATTGATCCTAAAAGAATAGAGACCATCATGAGAATACAATCCCTTGCAAATAAGAAGGCCATGCAATCCTTCTTCGGGAAGATCAATTTCGTTAGAAAATTTGTCTCAGGTTTTGCAGAAATAGTGCGCCCCATGCAGGATGATGAAGAAAGACATTGTGTATAAATGGAGCGATGAAGATAAGAAAGCGTTTCGGCAAATCAAGGAAGCCATCATTGAAGCTCCTGCATTGGTTAGCCCTGATTTCGGCAAGGAATTCTTCTTGCACACTTTTGCTTTTGATGTTTCATATGCCACAATACTCACTCAGAAAAATAACGAAGGCAACGAAGTCCCTATTTCTTAAATGAGCTCTAATCTCCAAGGGGAAAAACTCAACTACCCAGACATGGAGAAACAGGGATTTGCAGTTTTCAAGGCCGTAAAACATTTCCTCCCTTATTTACTAAAGGCCAGGACCAAAGTAATCATTCCCCATCCTACTATAAGAGCCCTCTTCATGCAGAAGGAAATGGGTGAATGGAGAGGGAATTGGATAACTTCCCTTCAAGAGTTTGACCTTGAGATTAAGCTGGTACAGGTAGTTCAAGGGCAGAGACTTTGCAGGTTAGCAGTAGAAGCCTTGGTGGATAAAGAAGGAGCATTCGAAGAACCAGAAATGCAGAGCATGAAATATGCACAAATGGAATTCAGGGAGGAGCCACTGTGGATTAACGAAGCCTTGATATATGAGCGAGAAATGTCGGAAGCCCTTTTGGACCCTGCGTCATGGTACTATGGCATACGCTTCTATTTGATACAGGGATCATGTCCTGAACACATGGATTCATCACAAAGGAGAGAACTCAGATTGAAATTCAATCAATATCATTTGGCCAATAACATATTATACAGAAAAAATTATGATGGAATCTGGCTGAGATCTTTAGAAAAGGATGATGCCAACCATGTCTTGAAAGAAATGCATGATGGCCCAACAAGTGGTCATTATGGCGGAGAGAAAGAAAGCCTGTTGTCCCCCTCAAGCCCGTTATGATTTGTCGCCATTCCAGCAATGGGGCCTACATGTCATAGGCGAGATCACCCCAAACTCTTCGCAACAACATAAGTATATACTAATAGTGACCAACTACTTCACCAGATGGACCGAAGCCATCCCTCTTCGGAAGGTAAACAAAGATGAGGTAATATCATTTATTAAGAAATTCATTATCAATAGGTATGGCATCACAGACGCTCTTGTATTTGATAATGCTTCTTACTTTTCATCGCTGAAATTGACTAATTTTGCTATTGATAAATCAATCCACATGAGGTATTCATCAAATTATTACCCCCAGGGAAACGAAGTTGCAGAGTCTTCAAACAAAAACCTTATCTTCATAATCTGCAAGTCTGTCGCTGACAACCAGAGGAACTGGCACAATGCCCTAACAATGCCCTTTGGGCCGATAGGGTCACCCCAAAAGTGGCCTTAGGAAACTCCCCATACTTCCTCATCTATGAACAAGAAGCCATCCTACCTCCCAATGTTACCCTTCCCTCTTTACAGCTCTCCCAAGCTTCAAGACGAACCCCTTCAGCCTTACTCCAAGAAAGGATTAACCAACTGGTGAAGTTGGAGGAATTGAGAGAGAAAGCCAGAAATAAATTCAAAATCACCAAATGATTGTGAAAAGATGGTTTGATCATCATTTGGCAAGAGATAAAGACTTCCAAATAGGAGAGCTAGTCCTAAAATGGGACAAGTTGAGTGAGACAAAGGGTAAACACACAAAATTCCAACACTTATGGCCGAGCCCATTCCAAGTTGAGGAGAAGATTGGTCAGGGAACTTACAGATTGAAAAATTTACAGGGAGAAGCTGAAAAAATCCTTGTTAATGGCCAACATCTCAAGAGATACTTCCAATAGCCAGCACATGGTGGTTACCTCCTGAGTAGGTTAGAATTCATTTTATTTTGGCGCTTAGTTTAGTTGCATTTTTGTCTTTTCCTTTTGTTTTCTGCAGAGTTTATTTTCCTGTTGTTTTGAATAACAGTCCTTTTCATCCAACTGATTTTGGCCCTCCCATCCTGTTCTTACCTTTCTTATATTTTCCCTCATTCACCACCATCAGCCTTTCCCTCCTCATTAACCTACTAATGATTCTGTTGTTTCTAAATCCATCATTACCTTGCAAATCAAAGAAATTTTCAATAAGCCCATGAGAACTTGAAAATCAGCGGAGGAATGCAAACCGAAACCACTCATTGGCATTTGTTGGGAACTATGTGAGATCTGTTGATAAATTGGATATCTGGAGCATGTGGGGGCATCCTTATAAAACAAAAAATGTATAACTATCGCTGGACTAGCATGGAGGAACGCTGCATTTTAAAATCCCACTTAGACCTAGCCTATACTTGCTTGTAAGGTTTGCAGTCATTCTCCATTGGTCCCATCCACCACACTAAGTTTCCCAATACCTGTCATCTACAAGTAAACCTCCTTTCATGGGCTAAACTCACTATCATATACCTGTGGCAAATCCAATTGTGCTCTAGTCCTTGTGCCTAAAACTGGAAGGACTTATTTAAAAAGAAAATGAAAAGTAAGGTCCTTGTGCCAACCTGGAAGGACAGGTTGTTTGGGAAGCCGATTAAAGTAGGGACTGTTTCTAGGCTCAAAGTACTGGTTGATACAGCAAGCCCAACCTTTCGTAAGCGGTTTAAAAATATGGCAAGGTCCATGACTGTGGCCCATTCAATCATATGAAAATACAACACTGAAATTCTTATATAAAGTGCAGACAAACATATTTATATCAAGTTTGATGAACAATAAAGAGCTGAGGTACACACCTAAACATGTATGGACAGACCAATGATGGCCCCAAAAGGATTTTTGAAAGTGGGAAACAAGTAAAGGGAGGTCACTAAACCCCACAATACTACCATTGGAAAATGCCTGTCAAAATCCTACCAGTAAGTAAAAGCTATTTGTCTCTATCCCACCTGAAGCAATTAATGTTGAAGTAGAACCCATGCTTGTCCATCTATATTGTCTGCATTTCAAGTTTATCCTAACACCCTGATGTTCTATTGATCCCAGATTTATTTAGAAATAGAGATAACTGGTTCGCCCAGCAGTTCGCCATTTGTTGTGGCCACAACCACCACCCTATCAAAACTTTCCTTGGCAGCAATTTTGAATAGGTCCCCTTTAGTCGCAGAGACTTTAACTCGTTGCCGAGCCAAATTTTCAGTTCTTAATGGTCAAGACCCCCCGTTTTATCCTTGCTACACGGTCCATTCATCACCTAGCCTAGCCCTCCATCCATTCCCTCCATCGGAACCTTTTCAGCCCTCAAAACATTTCATCACATCATTTTTCCTATCATAGCTCCTTATAGTGGAAATGCTCAAAATCATGCATAAACCTCTTTTTTTGCCTATCGCAATCAACATTGAAACGTAACACATACATGGCTTCCGGACCCGACGGTTCTATTAACCAAAATGCATGTATTTCGGGTCCAGAGCCCCATTGCTTATTGCTATCGGCCATGCCTAGGGCTTATATATATAGCGCACTATTATATACCAGACTCGCCGATTATTATGAACTAGAGCGTATATCATTTCAAGTCTGGCCTTATGGCCGAACATGGTTTTCCCATATATTCTTTTGTTTTTCTAAAAAAAATATTAAGGTCCCTGTTTTCAAAGGCAAGCCTATTATTACAGACCAGTCGACAGTATTAACACACATATATATACACGTCAGGTCTAAGACCATATTGCATATCACAATCGGTAGGGTCTTAGGGCTTATATATATATGGCGCTCCCCTATACTCCGAACCCGATGGTTTATTAATCGCGATTATATATATATATATATATATATATATATAATATATATATATATTATATATATATAATATATATATATATATATGTTTCGGGTCTGGGACCCATCGCTTATCGCTATCGGCAGGGTCTGGGATCTATATATATAGCGCACCATAACCACCCAGACCCACCGATGATTATAAAGCCGGGCATATAAATTTTCAAGTCTGCCCCAATGGCAAGACTCAGGGTTTCCCCGTATATTCTTATGTTTTAGAAAAAAAATTGGAGTTGGGGGTTTTCAAAGGGAAATCATATATTGCAGACCCGTAAGGGCTATTAAGTGCCATTTACATATATTTTGGGTCTGCCTACTCCGATCCTCCACCATTGATCTACCCCTTGTGGATCCAACGGTCCACGCAGATTTTGGGTGAACTAGTTTCTCGAGGAATACCCACCCGAAAAGGAGTATCCTCTTTCTTCCTAGCTGCCACGTGTTGTTTGAAGAATGGAATCGGGGCCATCCTCACAAATACCAATTACCACTTATGACCCCTTCCAAAATACCATCCAGTTCTGTCTTTTACAGTGATTTTCAATATAAACCGAGTTTTTCTTGCGGGACTTAATCTATGCATAAATTTAAAAATCAGGGGCCGATTCTTTCACGTTTGATGTAATAAACTTTCAATAGAGGCGGGACTTATGTTTTAAATCATTTCTATTGTATTTTTATAAGCATGTCAGGTGTCTATTATTTCTGCAGGCAAGGAGTAACGGATGCATAAGCGGATCTAGAGAACCCTTATATGCAGATGTGTTTTGTTGAAAAAGCCGGCCTTTGGCATTCTCAATCAGTTTCCAAGTGTTTCTTGCGTATTCCGAAAGTGAAACTGCCTCAGATCTCATCATGAAGAGATGACACATAGTCATCCTCTTCTAATCAACGCCTACTCATTTCCCCAGGAAATGAAGCGTTCCAGTGACCGGAGACTCCTTCTACGTGTCAATGGTGACACTAATGGCTCTACCTCTGTGTATTTTGATTGGTATATTGAAAAGAACAGGGGAAGATGAAAGGTCAGGGGACCTGAGGCATAAATACTACCTCTAGATAGGAGAGAAGGGATTTTGGTTTTGGAGAAAATAGTTTTGATTTATTGTGAATAAAGACGATTGTTTGGTTCGAGAAGGAGCTTATTGTCTCCAATTTGTTTCCCCTTTATCTAATATGTTTAGAATCAATGTGTTGTTGCTGGTATGAAGACAATTGTGATTTTCTTTGTGCACATTGATAACTAACTTCTCATGGTTACTCCTGGTTATCTGAATGTGATTCAATAGCATTAATAATTCATGGAAGGTTGTTGATTCTAGACTTGTTAAACATCAGTTGCAAGTGTTATTTATATGGACAAGAATGTATATTCTTGTATAAGTAATGGCATTGTGATTAGGATTTAATACAACCTTGTTCTTGAGTGGACCAGTAATTGATTCATTTGGACTTGGGATTTATGTA
Organism: Pinus taeda; assembly: GCA_000404065.3. Taxonomy (NCBI): domain Eukaryota; kingdom Viridiplantae; phylum Streptophyta; class Pinopsida; order Pinales; family Pinaceae; genus Pinus; species Pinus taeda. The sequence goes on along the minus strand of APFE030841739.1, from coordinate 63,646 downwards.
TGGTGTTTAACCCCCGTTTGTTTTGCTCTTGCAGGACAGACTAGGATAATTAGGACTAGATTAGAGTAGTTAGAAGTAGAGTAGATAGGATTTAATACACGGTGGTTAGTTGTTTTAATTTGTTGATTTAATTGAAGTCTTCTTCCCAGAAGCAATCTTTAAACACCTATTACAGTTCACAAGGTCCCTTAAAACCCATTGGAACTAGCCATCCCAAACGAAAGCAGGCCTAACTGGGGTCTGTGATCGGGTTAGTTCCCCTTTGTTGGTATAGCGAAAAGTAGCCATATCAACAAATTGGCACTAGAAGTCAACACTTATGGTTGAGCCCATTCCAAGTTGAGGAGAAGATTGGTCAGGGAACTTACAGATTGAAAACTTTACAGGGAGAAATTGAAAAACTCCCTGTTAATGGCCAACATCTCAAGAGATACTTCCAGTAGCCAACACATGGTGGTTACCTCTTGAGTAGGTTAGAATTCATTTTATTTTTTTGGTTAGTTTAGTTGCATTTCCGTCTTTTCCTTTTGTTTTCTGTAGAGTTTAGTTTCTTGTTGTTTTGAATAACAGTCCTTTTCAACCAACTGATTTCAGCCCTCCCATTCTATTCTTACCTTTCTCATATTTTCCCTCATTCACCACCTTCAGCCTTTCCCTCCTCATTAACTTGCTGATGATTTTGTTGTTTCTAAATCCATCATTACCTTAAAAATCAAACAAATTTCCAATAAGTCCATGAGAACTTGAAAATCAATGGTGGAATGCAAACCGAAACCACTCATTGGCATCTGTTGGGAACTATGTGAGATCTATTGATAACTTGGATATTTGGAGCGTGTAGGGGCATCCTTATAAAACAAAAAATGTGTAACTACAACTGGACTGGCATGGAGGAACGTTGCATTTTAAAATCTCACTTAGACCTAGCCTATACTTGCTTGTAAGGTTTGCAATCATTCTTCATTGGTCCCATCCACCACACTAAGTTTCCCAATACCTGTCATCTACACCAAACCTCCTTTGGGAATTATATTGGGAAATTTGTTGAAGCGGATATGTCATTTGTGGAGACTGGGGAAGTGACGGTGGCTCATATTTTGGTAATGTTGAAAATGCGAGAAGTTTGATGTCTGAAATCCCTATTCAAATACCATCAGGACCCTTCAAACAATGGTTGGATAATGAAGGTATACTTTTTTGGTGCTACAAATGTCATGCTTATGGTCACTCAGATGATCAATGCATGCTGCTGTTTCAGCCTAGGTTTGTGGGGGCAGATCCTAGTGGCTGCAAAGTGGGAGTTTCTGGGGCTGCACTGGATGAGGTGGATGGTGGTGATCATCGGGGAATGGAACCTTTGGTTGGGGTATTGGAGAAGACCCCTCCTATAATTCATAGGGTAGTGGATTTGGAGGAGAAGGAGTTTACTAGCAGGGCGAAAGAGATGCATTTTTAGGAGTCGATGGTCCCTACTGCAGAAGTGGTCGGTACCCTTGGTATGTCGCCATATGTTCCTATGGTACATGATTCTTTCTCTTGTGATAAATCAGTTGTTGTTTCACTATATTCTGATTCAATTACTTTAGTTTCCTCTCTAGTTATGGTAGATTACATCATTCCTAGTATTGAGCAGTGTATTTCGTCTCCTAGAGTTATGTCTTTGTCTTTGCTCTTGAGCAATACAGAAGAGCACTGTATTCAGTACTCTCTTTGAAATCAGGTGATTTTGGATGGTGAATCCATATGTGCTTCTTCTGGCATGGGGTTGGCTTCCACCTTATCTATGTTCTCAAGGGGTAGGGGTCAGAAATCATTACTCTCGCATGCACAGGCTCATGTGAAGATTGATTTAACTTCTCAGAGATAGTCTTCTATTGAATGGGTGCTTAGAGCAACAAAACCTAGGATTTTAGTTACCTCATGAAGTTTTGTCTTTCAATTGTCGAGGGTTGGCGAGTGTAACAACCCTGGTAAAAATGCTATGTAATAAAAGTTAATAAAGGAAAAATAAGACCATGGTTAAGGGACACATGTTCCAAGTTGAATATTGGGCAAAGATATCCTTGTGGGCATCACTGGATGTGTGTTTTGGATAAGGAAAATTGGCAAAGGATAAGGCAAAGGCATTAAAAGGAAAAAAGGAATTTTTGGCACATTTATTTATGAAAATAATGGAAATTAGGAGAAAAGTAAGGTGAAAGGTCACGGGTTGCATGTGAGGAGGAAATTGAAGGAAAATAATGGAAAATGAAGAAATTAGAGGCCTCATGCATAAAAAGGCTTCTGAGGATCAGTTCATGGCTTTTGTCAAGTTCAAGTTTGGAGCTCTCTCATTATTCTCTCTCTCTCTCTCACTCTCTTGGTCACGATTTTTTTGGCACACTCTAGTTTGGAGCAAGCAAAGGAAAGGAAAAGCAAGCAAGGATCAAGGAAATGAAAGTAGGATCAAGAAGCTTCATCAAGAATACTTCTAGGTAACCTTTTGCATGTGTGATTTCCTAGACGGTTTGGACATGCATGGATTTGCATGTTGGTGTATGGTTCTCTTGCTATCAGTGGCATCGTATTGTCGGGTTATGGCAGTGGATTTCAGCCTAGCCTAGGCTTTTTCCATATGCCATGGTACGTTGGGATGTTTATTTCTGTTTTTGAGCTTTGATTTTCCAGATGGATTTCAGAATCTAGGGTGAAGGTGGTCTCAAGGTTCATTCCCAAAGGCCTAGGAATCCCTTGACTAGTTTTGGCGAGATACACTATAAAGCCTGAGGGAGCAGTCTTAGTTTAGGGCCTAGTGATCCAAGTTTGGATTGCGGTAAAGACTGAGAGACAAGGAGATAGAAAATTCCTCAAGGATAGTGATGGATTCTAGATGGCATTCCAAGTTCTGTTCAGCTATGATCAGAGCATCGATTTTGGTGTGATCATGGTTTGGTGAGGGTAGAGGTGGTTTAACTTCTAGATTCCCTTGGTTGTTCTTGGATTTGTTATTCTATGAGATCCCACTTTCATGCTTGGAATATGGCACGGTGGTGACTGGCTGAAAGAGAGATTTGTCTCAGCCATGTCTATGGTCAGGTGGTATGTGGAAGTCCCAAACCTGGTCGGATTTGTCTATGACTAATAAAAGCTAAGTCCTCTTACTTTTGCATTGATTTATATTGTGGATTTAATGGTTGTCATATCTCTGATATTTATATGGTTTTGTGCTGGTTATAAGCATGGTTGAATGACATGTTCATGTCATGCTTATTTCATATATTTACTTGTAATTGTTAAATGGATGGATACAAGGCCTAATTTATGATGTAGTAGTTCAATGGAGAAGGAGGTGATCCTTCTCGTCATGTTTCATAAATTGTTTTAGTCATTTATGCTTTGTCTTATATCCTAGACTTGTAGGTTGCATTGATGCCAAGTGTTTGATAGAATGTCAGTCCTAGTTGGGGATGCTCAGGCCTAGTCCTAAGGTTTATTTTGATTGATCAATATTTGTATTATGTTTTAATGAATTCTGAAAGTTACAACAAGTTATGGGCAGAGGCCAGGATTATGGGCTAGAAAAGTGGCTTAAATCCGAGGGTCGTTGGCATAGAACTGTAAATTTTGATCCACAGTTGTTGGCAGGTAATCCTGTGAGAGAAACTTTAGGTTGCTAGACACTCCCTTACCCATAGCATGAGAGCGACAATGGCCTAAGAGCTGTGGAATAGCAGTGGGACCAAGAGATAGGTTGTATGAGTGGCTGACTTGTCTCTTGAGGGTTCTATTGATGATGTTGGATGACTATATGTGATGTTCCGTTGATTCCACTTCCTTAAAGTGACATAGGAAGTTGAATCTAATTGTAGTAGCATCTCTCCTCATGTTTACCCTGGTTGGCATGGTTACTTTGTGTATACCTAGGAGGGGGTGTTACAGATTGGTATCAAAGCATGGTTACACTCTCTTTGGGTCATATCTGGCGCTACAGATATGGGTGAATGTGTTGGTCATGCATGCATATCAGTTGCGTGTGTGGCTCTTACACTTGTGTTCCATGTGCTTGTTGTATTGCATCATATTGGTCATGGTACTAGTAAGGTTATCATGAGGAACTTGATGTTAGTTTTATGGAATGCATCGTCATGAGTATATGACTAGTTATAAAATTACATGCAACTTGATTACATCCTTGTACGTTGGGTTTCGTTCTTGGTTATTTGATTGCATGCATCAGTCTCATAGGTTGATTACAAGAATTAATCATTTATGCTCGACTACATGTGGTTATGTGTATGTGTAGTTGATTAGGCATTGCATATGTAAGTGGATAGTTGCATGAGGCAATGTGTATATTGGAGTATTGGTTGTATTCATGCATGAGGTCATAACATGTTTTGTTGATATGGCCTTGCATTGATGACTGGACCCTAGTTAGTATGATGGTTATGCATTGATGCACTTATTGGTATATGTCTATATGTTATTATGGTTATGTTGTACATGCATCACGCTAATTCGATGATCTTGCAGACAAGGTATCTTCCCCGAGTATGCTAAGGTACATTGATTTATGGTGATTTGGTTTAGCTGAAATAGTATGCCTTGCAGGAAAGATATCAGATGGCTAGCAAGGTGGTAGACTACATAGAATCTCCCTATGCATCAGATGGGCAATGTGGCGTGGGGCACTCTTCTCACTTGGCAGGAACATTGAGAAGCCTGAAGAAAGAAATAAGGAGTTGCAAATCAGATAATGACAAAATCATGCTAGCATAAGAGAAACAAGCAGAGGTGAATGTGATATTACTTTAGAGTTTATCAAATTTGCAGCAACAGGGACCTCTTAGGACCAGCCATGGACATGAGGACAAAACTAATGGGGCATATGGAAACAAATCTCATAGTATACATAGGTCAAATAGATCTGACACTATCAGAGATGGAAGGATGTTGGACACTCCAGATAGGAGGGATGAAAGAGACAGGTATTACTCTAGTTATGGTTCTGATAGACATCATGATCGTCATTATTATCATCCGTACAAGAGAAATGATAGGGTATACTTTATGAATGAGTTAAATAAGGCAAATCCACCTACCTTTGATGGGGAGATGAAGAAATCGCAAGATGTGGAGGCTTGGTTGCTTAGCATGAGGAAATTCTTTAGATTGCACGATTACTCAGAAAACAAGAAAGCAAGGATAGCCCTTTTCAGTCTCAAAGGTAAAGCAGATATTTGGTGGGAAGACGTGAAGAATGTCAAGGACATACATGAGGATGATTTGACTTGGCATTTGTTTGAAAGGCTCTTCAAGAAGAAGTACTTGTCTGAGAGGTATTATGATGACAAAGCTAAGGATTTTTATGAGTTGTGGATGGGTTCTATGACAGATGAGGAGTATACTAGTAGATTTTTGGGGATGTTGAGATATGTGGCTTACCTCAAAGAGGAGAAGGCCAAGGTTTAGGAATTCATCAATGGATTTCCAATTAAATATAGAGACCGAATTGATTTTGATGATCCTACATCATTGGAGGAGGCCATCCGAAAGTTGAAGCATTTTTATGAGCAGTCAAAGTGCAAATTTGAGCTGAAACATGACTTGAAAAGAAATGAGAAAGCAAAAGGAAAATGGCCACCAAAGTGAGGAAGACCTCAAAATGCAAGTGAGAAAGATAATGAATTTCCTTACAAGAGATTCAATACAGTTGAGAAGGGACATGGAGAGTAGCAGGCTAGAGGTGGTGGTAGGGAACCATTGCGATGTTCGATATGTGGTAAGGATCATCGTAAGAGGGATTATCCACAGTATCAGAGTGGTAGTAGACCCAAGATCTACAGTGCTTAGTAGGCACATACAGTTGGTGATGTTGGTCATAGCATTCCTTGGATTTATGTAGCTGTGTACAATAGGCAGGCGGATCATCATACATCGATCATTGAGATGGATGGTAAGCTTTCTGATCAAGTTGTTTCTATTTTGATTGATCCTGGATGTAACTATAGTTATATTAATCCTGACCTAGTGGATAGGTGTGGTTTGAGAAAAGAAGTGTTTGCAGAATATTGGTTGGTACAGTTAGCTACAGGTACAAAGGAGTTCACCATTGGGTAAGAGCTTGTGCATTTGAGTTAAATGGTATGCCTATAGCAGCACATTTAAATGTATTGCCATTGGGATCATATAGTATGCTTTTAGGTATGGTTTGGTTATACCTTCACAGAACCAAAGTGGATTGCTTCGACAAGGCCCTTGAGTGTGTGGATGATAGTGGGGAAAAGAGGACCTTGCACGGAAAGAAGAAGCCTACATCAGTGAGGATGGTTACCGCTATGCAGGCTAAGCGTAGTCACAAAAAAGTTTGTGTGATGTTTGCAGTACACATTTTTAGTGATCAGGGTAAGGAGGTTGAGGATGCTGATGAGTTGAGAAGATACCCAGTATTGCAGTAGTTTCAGGATGTATTTCCGAAGGACATTACAGAGTTTCCACCTCACAGGGAGGTATACTTTTCTATTGAGTTAATGCCAGGGGCAGCTCCAGCATCGAAATAACCTTACAAGATGAACACACCTGAGTTGGTAGAGTTGAAGTTACAACTAAAGGAAATGTTGGACAAAGGATACATTAGACCCAGTGTATCACCTTGGGTCACACCAGTGATTTTTGTAAAGAAGAAAGATGGCACGCTTAGATTGTGCATTGACTATAGGCAGCTAAATATAGTGACATCAAGAACAATGTTCTCTAACATCGACTTGAGATCGGGATACCATTAGGTACACATCAAGGAAGAGGATATATTCAAGACTACATTCAAGACTAGATATGGGCATTATGAGTTTGTTGTTCTTCCATTCTGTTTGACTAATGCACCATCTACATTCATGTGTTTGATGAATAGTGTGGTGTGTCCTTATTTGGAAACTTTTTTTTATTGTATTAATTGATGACATACTGGTATATTCTAAGAATGAGGAAGAACATGCTGAACATTTAGTAGCAATGTTGAGATTTCTAAGAGAAAATTGGTTGTATGCTAAGCTTAACAAGTGCATATTCTTTCAGACTGAGGTACACTACTTGGGACGTGTTGTCTCCAAGGAAGGCATAGCAGTAGCTCCAGAAAATGTAAGGGCCATCATGAAATTGGAAGCTCCTAAGAATGTAGATGAGGTGAGATCATTCATGGGATTGGTAGGTTACTACAGGAGGTTCATTAGGAACTTCTCACGCATTACATATCATATCATATCATTGCAATGAAAAAGTAAGAAGTTTTAATGGATGGTGGAATGTGAAGATAGTTTTGAGTGGCTTAAGCAGTTGTTGACACATGCACCAGTGCTAAAGATTGTGAATCCAGATAAAGAACTTGTAGTGTGTACAGATGCTTTCAAGAGGGGACTTGGTGGAGTTCTCATACAAGAATGACGGGTAGTGTGCTATTGAGTCACGAAAACTGAATGAGCATGATCAGAACTATCAAACACATGATCTTGAGCTAGCAGCAATTATACATGCATTTAATATGTGGAGACATTATCTTACGGGCAGGAGGTTTACATTGATGAGAAATCACAGCGGGTTAAGATATTTGTTTGACTAGCCGAATCTAAATTCCAGGCAAGCTAGATGGTTGGCTACCCTTAGTGAGTTTGACTTCGAGATCAGATACATCTAAAGGATGGAGAACCGGGTTGCAGATGCTCTTAGCAAGAAGGTACAGGTGAATCATATAGAAGTTATAATCTCATATGGGACAAAGTTATAGGATAGGATCTTGCAGGCAGGACAATGGGATGACAAATACATGGAGATTATGCATATGTTACAACAAATTACAAGAACAGGTACAGGTGCAGGCACAAATATAGGGGATCAGGATGCAGACTATCATCTCACGGCAGATGGCTTGATTTGGTTTCAAGACATGATCTATGTGCCAAATTGCAGTGAACTCAAGAAACTTATCTTGAGAGAGTTTCATGTGAAACTGTATTCTGGGCATATAGAATATTAGAAGACGCTGATAGCGGTGAAGAAGTTTTACTATTGGTTGAATCTGAAGAAGGAAGTGGTTGAGTTTGTGGCTATATGTCTAGATTGTTAGCAGTTAAAGGCGGAATGCAAGCATCCATGTGGTCTACTATAACTTATTGTGATTTTGGAATGGAAATGGAGGTCATTTCCATGGATTTCATCATAGGTCTTCCGAGGACAGTAAAGAAGCATGATTCTATTATGGTCGTGGTTGATAGGTTCAGCAAGGTAGCTCACTTCATTTCAGTGAAGACTACATATTCATCCAGTGAGGTAGCATAGGTGTTCATTAGAGAGATAATGATACTACATGGTGTTCCAAAGAATATTGTGTCAGACAGGGATGCAAAGTTCACTTCCAAGTTTTTGAAGGAGCTATTTGCAGGCTTCGGTATAGAGTTGGCCTTCATCACAGATTATCATCTGTAGACAGATGGTCAGACAAAGAGGGTTAACGGGATTTTGGAGGATATGTTAAGGATGTACATGATGCACTAGTAGAGGAAATGGGAGGAGTATCTTTCATTGGTTGAGTTTGAATATAATAATGGTTATTAGGAGTCCTTGAGGATGATTCCTTTCGAGGTATTGTATGGATGGTGTTGTAACACTCCCATCAGTTGGAGTGATCAAGTGAATAGGGTACTTATTGGACCGGACATGTTGACAGACATGGAGTAGGAAATGTAGGTTATAAAGAAAAATCTCAAGGTAGCACAGGATAGACAGAAGATTTATCCAGATCAGCACAGGGTTTTTAAAGAGTTTTAGGTTGGGGAGCATGTGTATTTTTGCATCAATCCCAAGAAAAGATCTTTGAGGATTGGTTCATGTGCCAAGTTGTCACCATGGTATTGCGGGCTTTCGAGATGCTTAAGAGGATTGAACCAGTGGAATATCGACTTGCAATGCCTCCAACAATTAAATTCCATTATGTTTTCCATATTTCATTACTTAAGAAGTATATAAAGGATGTTAATCATGTTATTGATTGGTTTGTATTGCAGGTGGATGAAGAAGGAGAGTTCCAGCCGAAGCCTCAATGCATATTGCAGTGGAAACATCTTATGCTCAGGAACAGAGCCATGAAAAAATTTAAAGTGCAGTGGAAGCACTTTGGGCCTGAAGAAGCTACATGGGAGATGGCAGATCAGATGCAAGCCCTATATCCTTCATTGCTTGTCGGTTGAGGCAAATAAGTTTTGTTTTGATGTTGGTTATGTTTGGCATATGTTTTGCTGACTTTTTGATATATATAGATATGTGTGTGTGTGTGTCTGTGTGTGGATGTAAATATCACCATGAGCTAAGTTATAAAGCTCCAATAAGCAGTATGGGTGTCATTTTATTATGGTTATTATATTGTCATGTTGTCATTATTTTTTTCTTTTGAGTAGGTTCTTCATTGTAAATACTGCAACGAGCTAAGTTATAAAGCTCCATAGGCAGTGTGTTTTCTTTTTAGCGGTTTTGCTGAGGCCATGGTGTGGTTTAACATCAACGATGGTGTTCCCCAAGGGGGAGGGTTCTATAACAACCCTGGTGAAAATGTTATGTAATAAAAGTTAATAAAGGCAAAATAATACCACGGTTAAGGGACACTTATTTCAAGTTATATCCTAGTGGGCATCACTGGATGTGTGTTTTGGCTAAGGAAAATTGGCAAAGGTTAAGGCTAAGGCATTAAAAGGCAAAAATAAAATTTTGGCACATTTATTTATGAAAATAAAGGAAATTAGGAGAAAAGTAAGGTGAAAGGTCACATGTTGCATGTGAGGAGGAAATTGAATGAAAATAATGGAAAATGAAGAAATTAGAGGCCTTATGCATAAAAAGGCTTTTGAGGATTAGTTCATGGCTTTTGTCAAGTTCAAGTTTGGAGCTCTCTCATTATTCTCTCTCTCTCCCTCACTCTCTTGGTCACTTAGAGTTTTCTTGGCACACTGTAGTTTGGAGCAAGGAAAGGAAAAGAAAGCAAGGATCAAGGAAAGGAAAGTAGGCTCAAGAAACTTCAGCAAGAATACTTTCAAGTAACCTTATACATGTGTGATTTCCTAGCTGGTTTGTACATGCATGGATTTGCATGTTGGTGTATGGTTCTCTTGATGTCAGTGGCATGGTATGTCGAGTTATGACAGTGGATTTTAGCCTAGCCTATCCTTTTTACGAATGTCATGGTATGTTGGGATGCTTATTTCATTTTTTGAGCTTTGGTTTGTCAGATGGATTTCAAAATACGGGGTGGAGGTGGTCTCAAGGTTCATTCCTAAAGGCCTAGGAATCCCTTGATTGGTTTTGGCAAGATACAAGGTAAATCTTGAGGGATCAATCTCAGTTTAGGGCCTAGTGATTCGAGTTTGGATTGCAGTAAAGCCAGAGAGACAAGGAAACGGACTATTCCTCAAGGATAGTGTGGGATTCGATATGGCATTCCAAGTTTTGTTTGGTTGTGATCGGAGCACCAGTTTTGGTGTGATCACGGTTTGGTGAGGGTGGAGGTGGTTTAACCTCTGGATTCCCTTGGTTGTTCTTGGATTGGTTGTTCTATGACATCCCATATTCATTCTTGGAATATAGCACGGGGTTGACTAGCTGAAAGAGATATTTGGTTCAGCCATGTCTATGGTTGGGTGGTATATGGAAGTCTCGAACTTGGTCATATTTTCCTATGACTAATAAAATCGAAGTTCTCTTACTTTTTCACTTATTTATATGTGCATTTAATGGTCTTCATAACTCTGATATTTATATGGTTATAAGCATGGTTGAATGATTGGTTCATGTCAAGGTTATTTCATATATTTAATTGTAACTGTTAAATGGTTGGATGCAAGACCTAATTGATGATGTAGTAGTTTAATGGAGAAGGAGGTGATCCTTTTGGTTATGTTTCATAATTTGTTTCAACCATTTATGATTTAACTTGTATCCTTGACCTGTAGGTTGCATTGATTCCAAGTGTTTGACAAAATGTCAGTCCTGGTTGGGGATGCTCAGGCCTAATCCTAAGCTTGATTTTGATTGATAAACATTTTTATTATGTTTCTAATGAATTCTGGAAGTTACAAAAAGTTCTAGGTAAAGGCCAGGATTCTAGGCTACAAAAGTGGCTTAAATCTCGGGGTCATTGTCACAGAACTAGTAATTCTGGTCCACAGTTGCTGGCAGGCAAGCCTGTGAAAGCGACTTTAGTTTGTTGGACTCTCCCTTACCCATAGCATGAGAGACAATATGGCCTAAGAGTTGCAGAATAGCAATGGGACCCAGGGACAAGTTGTCTAAGTGGTTGACTTGTCTCCTGAGGGTTTTGTTGATGATGTTGGATGACTATATGTGATGTTCCATCGATTCCACTTCCTTACGGTGACATAGGAGGTCAAATCTAATTGTAGTAGCATCTCTCCTCATGTTTACCCCGGTTGGCATGGTTACTTTGGGTAGACCTGGGAGGGGGTGTTACAGCGAGCACGTCTAAAAACTCATCGCTTCAAAGACTAGTAATGGATACTAAGTCAGATATGTTTTCCTACAAGAGACTTTTGGTATTGGTACATAGGCGAAGGATACTCTAGATTCATTACTTTTGGGCTAGACATTTGAGGCTATTGATGTTTATCGTCATTCTGGTGGCTTGGCAGTGGGATGGCTCGATAGGACTTGTCGTTGTGAAAACATTTGGGGCTTTGAGTCAGTTATGGGGATGGAGGTTTACTCGATGGATTTGGATACCTCCTTGTTAGTTTTTAATATCTATGGTCCTTATATTAATCAGATCCCCTTTTGGGAGAGCCTATTTCGTAAATCAATTTTCAAAAATAGGAAGGTGATTTTGGGTGGCGATTTAAATTTTACTCTGGGGGCTTCTAAGGTGGGGTGAAAATGCTAATACTGATGCTCTTTCTCCTTTCTTCATCATTCTATTATATTCAAGTGGGCTGGTGGATATTGAATCTATTAAATTGAATCCTACTTGGAGGAATCGTCACTCTGGTGAGGATGTTATTGCTAACAGATTGGACCGTTTCTTGGTGGTTGAGGATGTTGCCTCATCTTTGTACTATTTGAGGCAAAGGGTGGTTTATGGTGGAGAATCATATCATAATCCAATTCTGTTGGAATGAAAAAGGTGGGGGAGGAAACCTCCGAGCCCATTCAAATTCAATGTTGAATGGTTGAAAGAAAAGCACTTTGTTGATGTGGTTACAAATAATTGGATTCCTAAATTCCAACATAGAGGTCATGTGGAGGTTAAGTTTGTGAATAATCTAAGGAAGATCAAGCAGCTCACTTTGGCTTGGGCTCATTAAAAGAGATGTCACGATGATTGGGAATTAAAATATATCGAGGATACACTCTTTATTTTACTAGAGGGGTATGGTAGGGGTTTTCAATCGGAAGAGTATAAGTTGGAGGTTACAGGGCTTGAGTGTAGACAGAGCCTCCTGCTGGCTGAGCAAGAAACGACTTGGCACTTAAAAAGCCAGGCCATTTGGATGCAGAATGGAGATGCAAATACAAAATTCTTCTAGACAATTTCTCAGGTTCGAAAAAGGAATAATTCTATTTGGGAGTTGGCTGATGAGTTAGGGAATAAACATTCCTCCTTTGATGGTTTGGCTTATTTAGGGGTGAAACATTTCAATGAACTTTATAAGGAACCGAGTGGGACTTCCATTGAGGAAATTATTCAGGTGTCTCAATTGTTCCCTAAGTTTGTGGAAGAGGATGACAATGTGGATTTGATGGTCGAGGTGTCATTAGATGAGTTGAAGATGGTTTTGGCATCCTCTAAGAAGGATAAGTGTAGGTTTTAACCCCGAACAGAAATTACATGCATACAAATTCTAAAAAACAGAAAATAAAAAATGGTGAGAGCATAAAACATAAAATAGATATACATAGAGATTTTCCCCTGGATCTCAAAACTGGGACTACCAGATTGATTTTTCATTATATTCCTTTCAATGATACAATACATATATATACATGCTGAAGCATCCATAAACCCCAATCAATTAACCTTGGATTAGAACATAACCGTAGTTCCCTTGACTAGATCTACAAAATACCATGGACAGAAAACCATCATGCCCAAAACCATGTGTGAAATCCATGCAAAAAACCATAGGTAGGTCTGCTCGGCTAATATAGGTTCCAAAAAATCATTTCCCAATGTGCTCCCCCAGACCCCGTGCAGGGGAGCTACTGCCCCCCTGTGACCCCCTAGCACATAGGGTAGTCATGGAAAGAATATAACACAACGAAAATTCTTCCACTTGTTGTTTCTTTCCACATGAGAGCTTAGTCATTGGAACAACCCTGCAATGCCCATTGTTTCTCTACACCAAGAGAACTTCTCAGTGCTCACAAACTTTGTCAATGCATATATAGTATTCTTCAAAGTGTCCACCTTTTCCAACAACACCTTTTTGTCCTCAACCATATCCCTTACAAAGTGATACTGAACATCAATGTGCTTTGTCTTTGAATTTTAAACAAGATTCTTTGCTAAGAAAATTGCACTTTGGATGTCACAGTCTATCCTTCTAAATCGATGTACTAACCCCATAGTTGAACACAATATCTGCAACCAAACTACTTCCTTGCTTGCATGAGTGGTTGCCATGTATTCTTCCTCTGTAGTTGAAAGTGCCACTACAGACTGTCTCTTACTCATCCAACTGACTGCAACTCCAAATAGGTTAAACAAATACACACTTGTAGATCGTCTTTGATCCAAATCTCCATCCTAGTCTATATCAACAAAGCCACGGATGTCCAAAAATCTCTCCAATCTTGGTCTTCCTCGGTAGCACAAACCATAATCACTAGTGCCACACAAATACCTGAAAACCCGCTTCACTGACGTCTAATGCTCCTTCCCTTGTTTTGACATAAACCTGCTCAATACTTCCATTGAATTTGAAATGTCTGGACTAGTACAAACCATTTCATACATTAGGCTACCGACTGCACTTGCATATGGAACATAGAACATGTCCTCTTCCTCTTCTTGTGTCTTTGGACACTGTTCAACAAATAACTTTACACCTACAAGAATAGGAACCTTCACCAGTTTACTATCCTGCATATTAAACCTCTGCATTATTGTCTCGACATACTTCCTCTGGTTTAACCAGAGCTTCCTCTTTGCCTCATCTCGTTTAATTCCCATGTCCAAAATATAGTTTGTAGCACTAATATCTTTCATGTCGAATTTGGAGGAAAATTGGGTCTTCAAATCTTGGATAATTTTTTTGTCATTTCCAACCAACAACATATCATCCACATAAAAGACCAGATAAATAACACGGTCGCCAATTAATTTAAAATACACACAATGATCTTCTTTGCTTCTGGTGAAGCCAGGTCCCTGTATAAATGTATCAAATTTCTGATACCACATCCTTGGTGACTTTTTTAGCCCATACAGAGACTTTTTTAACTTGCATACTAGTTCTTTCTTACCCTTTGCCGCAAAGCCTTCAGGTTGCTTTATGTAGATCTCTTATTCCAAATCCCCGTGAAGAAATTTTGCTTTCACATCCATCTATTTTACCTCAAAAGCAAAAGCAGCAACAACAGATAAAAGTAATCTAATAGAATCTACCTTGGAAGCAAGAGAAACTATATCACCAAAATCAATTCCCGACACCTGGGAATAACCTTTTTCTACCAACCGAGATTTGTATTTCTCCACCTTGCCTTCTGCATTCATCTTCTTCTTAACGAACCATTTGCTGCCAATGGGTTTCCTTCTAGCCGGCAATTCCACCAGATCCCATGCCTCATTTTTGTGCAAAGATGCCATTTCATCAACCATGGCCTCTTTCCAAAGTTTACCATCCTCTTAATCTATTGCTTCCCTCATAGTTATGGGATCATCATCAGTAATAGATAAAGCAAGATTTGAATAGAAATCAGATGGACTATACCTTTTTGGCTGCCTTCTTTATCGAATTGATCCTCTCACAGCTGGATTTTGTGGCTCTTCATCTTCTGATTCCTCTTCTATTGTAGAGTTTGATTCTTCCTCTTTTAGCTCAAACTCTATCTTCTCATGTTCCTTTGGTAGGACTTCATGTTTAATAACGTCTTTCACCTCTCTAAACACCACATCTCAGATGTACACAACCTTCCTTGTTTCTGGGTTCCAAATCTTATAACCTTTTAAACCATTCATATACCCAATAAAGACACACCTTTCAGATTTACTATCCAACCTTGTTCTTTTCTCCTTTGGAACATGTACATATGCATCACATCCAAATACTCTCAGATGTGAAAGAGAAGGTTTCTTACCAATCCATACCTCTTGTGGATTCTTATCTTCCAACACTGATGAAGGTGATTTATTGACCAGGTAACATGCAGTCTCCACTACCTCTGCCTTGAATTCTTGTCCTAAACTAACACCACTGAGCATGCTTCATGCATTTTCCATCAATGTCCTGTTCATTCTTTCTGAAACTCCATTTTGCTGAGGTGTGTATGGATTAGTCTTCTCCCATGCTATACCACACTTCTTACAGATTTCTTCAAATTCCTTCTTGTAAAACTATCCACCGTTATCTATCCTCGATACCTTTATCTTCTTCTCTGTCTGGTTTTCCACTAAAGCCTTAAATTATTTAAACCTGTCAAAGACTTCAGATTTCTTCCTGAGGAAATATATCCATGTATTCCTTGAGAAGTAATCTATAAGTGATACATAGTACACAGACTTACCCAGTGATGGAACCGACACAGGCCTAAACACATCACTGTGCACAATCTCTAATATATGTTTCACCCTCTTAGCACCAGAGGGGCAACTCACCCAATTATGCTTCCCATATACACAATTTTCATAGAAATTAAAATCCAAAGATAAATTAAATAGACCTTCTACAATACCATTACCATGAATTATTCGAAGGCCCTTCTCTCTAATATTTCCAAGCCTTTCATGCCATAGCATGGTCTTTTCTCCAGATACCACTAGATTTTTCTGCTCCACTTTTAGGAACCACATAACTGTTGCACCCATCAGTAACAATGCTACCCTAAAGCTTGTACACAGTGCTACCCTGAAAATTGGGTCTTCAAATTCTGGATAATTTATTTGTCATTTCTAACCAACAACATATCATCCACATACAAGACCAGATAAATAACACAATCACTAATTAATTTAAAATACACATAATGATATGCTTTGCTTCTTGTGAATCCAAATCCCCATATAAATGTATCAAATTTCTGATACCACATCCTTGGTGACTGTTTTAACCCATACATAGACTTTTTTAACTTGCATACCAGTTCATCCTTACCCTTCACCGCAAAGCCTTCACACTACTTCATGTAGATCTCTTCTTCTAGATCCCCGTGAAGAAATGTTGTCTTCACATCCATTTTTTCTACCTCAAAATCAAAAGCAACAACAACAGATAAAATTATTCTAACAGAAGTTGCCTTGGCAACAAGAGAAAAAATATCACCAAAATCAATTCCTGACACCTGGAAATACCCTTTTGCTACCAACCGAGCTTTGCATTTCTCCACCTTGCCTCTGCATTCATCTTCTTCTTAAACACCCATTTTCTTCCAATGGGTTTCCTTCTAGTTTTTAACTCCACTAGATCCCAAGCCTCACTTTTGTGCAAAGATGTCATTTCATCAACCATGGCCTTTCTCCATAATTTTCCATCCTCTAAATCTACTACTTCCCTCAGAGTTATGGGATCATCATCAGTAATAGATAAAGAAAAATTTGAACAGAAAGTAGATGGACTATACCTTTCTAGTTGCTTTCTTTCTCGAACTGATCTTCTCACAGTTGGAGTTTGTGGCTTTTCATCTTCTGATTCCTCTTCTGTTGTAGAGTCTAATTCTTCCTCCTTTAGCTCAAACTCTATCTTCTCATGTTCCTTTGGTAGGACTTCATGTTTAATAACATATTTCACCTCTCTAAACACCACATCTCGGCTATATACAACCTTCCTTGTTTTTGGATTCCAAATCTTATAACCTTTCAAACCATCCTTATACCCAATAAATATGCACCTTTTAGATTTACTATCCAACTTTGTTCTTTTCTCCTTTGGAACATGTACATATGCATCTCATCCAAATGCCCTCAGATGTGAAAGAGAAGGTTTCTTACCAGTCCATACCTCTTGTGGAGTCTTATCCTCAAACGCTGATGAAGGTGATATGTTGACCAGGTAACATGTAGTCTCCTCCGCCTCTCCCTAGAATTTCTGTCCTAACCTGGCATCAACGTCTTATTCATTCTTTCTGCAACTCCATTTTTCTCAGGTGTGTATGGAGTAGTATTTTGTCGTACTATACCACACTTCTTATAGAACTCTTCAAATTCCTTCTTGCAAAACTCTCCACCGTTATCTGTCCTCAGAACCTTTATCTTCTTCTCTGTCTGGTTTTCCACCAGAGCCTTAAATTCTTTAAACTTGTCAAAGACTTCAAATTTATTCCTGAGGAAATATATCCATGTATTCCTTGAGAAGTCATCTATAAGTGATACATAGTACACAGACTTACCCAATGATGGAACCGACACAGGTCTAAACACATCATTATGCACAAGCTCTAATATTTGTTTCTCCCTCTTAGCACTAGAGGAGAAACTCACTATATTATGCTTCCCATATACACAATTTTGACAGAAATCAAAATCCGGAGATAAATTAGACATACCTTCTACCATACCATTACCATGAAGTATTCAAAGGCCCTTCTCTCCAATATGTCCAAGCCTTTGATGCCATAACATGGTCTTTTCTCCAGATACCACTAGATTTTCTACTCCACTTTCAAGAACCACAGAATTGTTTCACCCATCAATAACATAGCTACCCTGAAGCTTGTATAGAGTTCCAGTCCAAACTCCCTGCATCAATACCAGTGATCCTCAAACCATCTTGCAAGTATCTTTCTCAAATAGTGTTTTTACTCCTGCATCATCCATCTTGCTTACAGAAATCAAAATCATTGGCCAATGTAGGAATATGCAGAACACCCAGAAGGGTTCTAATCCTTCCACCTTGCAACTTCAACTTGAATTTTTCGTGACCAATGATTCTAGCCTTCTTGTCATCCTCTAAGAAGACATCACCAATATCATATTTCTCATACTCGCAGGACCACTCTCTATGGGGAGTTAAGTGAAAGGATGCACCTGAGTCAATCAACCATGCCACATGATCTACATGTACTTGAAGAAGAAGCCAAGTACACATCCCCACCTTCATCTGAGGTGGTTTTTGCCTCTGGAGAAGGAGCATCATCAGATCCCTTTCCTTTCTCAGGAGCTTTAGATTTTCAGTCCCTTTTGAAGTTCCCTTCCTTTCCTCATTTCTAACACAACTTTACATGTTTTCCTAGATATTTAGATCTCCCACTCGAGGACTTATTTTTGTTTCTATTTTGGGATCATCCTCATACATACAAGGCATCACCATTCTTGCCCTCCATATTTTTTCATCTCATCTCCTTCGACAACAAGGATGAGACTATTTCATCAAACTACAAGGCAGTTGCATTACTACCTATTGCAACAACCAGACTATCCCACGAATCTGGTAGAGAACACAACAAACTGATGCACTTATCTTCATCTAAAATTTAAATATTAACGTATAATAACTGGCTTACCACATTATTAAAGGCATTCAGATGCTCTGTCATCGAGTCTCCATCTTTCATCCTTAGGTTATACAGTTTTTTCCACAGGAACAAGATATTCACCAAAGACTTAGATTCATACAAAGTCCCTAACTTGTCCCACAAAGCCTTCGCCGAAGCTTCCCCTGATACATTAAGTGATACTAAATATGAGACACACAATCGTATTATGCTCTTTGCCTTCTGATCCAACTTCACCCAGTCTTCAGCTGACATTAGTGTTGGTTTAGTACCTTGATATACTGTGATCCACTTATCTTTATCCACCAGCAGGTCCTCCATCTTGATTTTCCACAACTCAAAACTCTGACCATTAAATTTCTCGATCTCTATATTTCCATTGCTTGCCATCTTCTTTCACCACAAGAATCGATCCCATAGATCTCCCATTGAATAGGGTCTACCACAGGCCCGAGCAAAACCCCTCAGCAATAAAGGCGTCCCCTTGAAGCCAAAACAAATTTGATACCAAATGTAGGTTTTAACCCCATACAGAAATTACTTGCATATGAATTCTAAAAAACAAAAAATAAACAATGTTGAGAGCATAAAACATAAAAAAGATATACACAAATATTTTCCCCTGGATCCCAAAACTAGGACTACCATGTTGATTTTACATTATTTTCCCTTCAATGTTACAATATATATATATATACATACATGTCGAAGCATCCATAAACCCCATTACATTAACCCTGGATTATAACATAACTGTAGTTCCCTTGACCAGATTTACAAAATACCATGGACAGAAAACCATCATGCCCAAAACCATGTGCGAAATCGATGCACAAAACCATAGGTAGGTCCGCCCACCTAATATAGGGTGTAATTTTTTTTCCTGGGGTGTTGCCTTAGACCTCATGCAGGGTGGCCACCGCCCCCCTGCATAACCCCCGACAAGCGGGCCAACCGCCCCCCCTGCTACGCCTTGTGACCCCCCCACGCATGGGGTAGTCATGGAAATAATATAACACACACCCAACAACAATATTGAAGGAATTTAGATGCTTTGTCAACGACTCTCCATCCTTAGGTTATACAATTTTTTTCCATGGGAACTATTTATTCACCAAGGACGTAGACTAATACAAAACCCCTAACATGTTCCACAATGCCTTCGTTGTATCTTCTCTTGAAGCACTTAATAATTTAAATCTTAGAAACACAATTGTGTTGTGTTCTTTTGGTTTCTATCCAATTTGGTTCAATCTTTTGTTGAAATCATATATATCTAATACCCATATCCACAATGATCCATTGATCTTTTTCCACCAATAGATCTTACATTTTGAGCTTCCATAGCTCAAAAATTTTCCCATCGAATTTCTCGATCTCTATCTTTGAACCACTCACCATTTCCTTTCACCACATGAATTAATTCCACAAATCTTCCACTGTAATTAGGCCTAGCATATGCCTGAGCAAAACTCCTTTAGCCACCAAAGTATTCCCTTGGAGCCAAAAATGCTATGATACCAAATGTAGGTTTTAATCCTATACAATTAATTGATACAAACAAATTCTTAATAAAACTGAAAAGATGCAATGGAAAAAACACACATTAACACAAATATTTTCTCTTGGAAACCCAAACCAGGAAAACCAAAATGATTTTTCAGTATATTCTTCTTTAGAGTATATATATATATAACACCAATCATTTACCCTGGAATAGAATACAATCATACTTCCTTAAATGAAACTACAAAATCATGGACTAAACTACCATGCACCACAAAACTACTAAAGGAGAAATTTATGTGTTGAAAACTACCAAAAATGTTCACAAAAATCGCCCAACCTAGCCCCACAAGAAAATAAAAAATGGAAAAAAGAATACAATGTGTGAAAGTGGTTGTGAAAAAGTATAATGCGTACTCAACAATTACATCCCATATCCCATTTCTTTTCTCTTTTTACAAATGGCTTAAACTCCCCATACAATGTGCCCTTAAAATGTTCCTTTTTTCAGGGTGATGGCTTCACTAGCTTATGTATTGATCTAGATGAGTTGTGAGGGTTTGTTCTGGTACTAATCCTTCTCAGACTATTCACAAACAAAAAGAACTTGTTTGCTCTCATTTCCCTAATGTATATTTTGTGGTAGGGAAGGATTTGTAACTTCAGCAATTTAGCGATCTACTCCACAAAACCTTTGTGGCAAAATTATTTGGTAGTAGGGTAAACATGAGACAATTAGAGTCTTGGACTCAACGTCATTTGAACCCTCTTATGGGATAGATTTCCATACACCATTTCCTTTCTAGGTGATGGTATGGGTTTGTATTTAAGAGTGAAAAGGATGTGTAATCGATCTTGATAAAAAGGTGGTTCATGGACCATAATCTGTTAGGGACAAAATCGTGGCATCCCCTTTTCAATGCTTGATCTGTAGAGGATGCAAGTATTACAATATAGGTAAAAGTACCCAATTTTCCATTGGATTTCTAGAATGTCAAGGTTCATATGGCCGTTAGGAACACTATCAATAAATATATATTTGGTGTCTTAGGGTTCAAGGACAAAAATATGCATTATGTTTCTCACATATTAATAGAGATAGAAGCAAGATAATATTTAATTAAGTCCATACAATTGGTAAATGTGCATAATTCTTTTACACAAATCTTAGACTACATAGATGTTCCATCCCAATGTTTTAGGTGCCACTCAATTGAGCATGTGATGGTGGACTTATCTCTCCCATCTTCTCCTAGGAAAAAGGTGGAGCCTTTATCCCCAAAGGTTGATAGGTCATCATTGAAAGGAAGGTTTTCTCCATGGATTGAATCTATAGTGCCCCTCAAATATACTATTGTGGAATTAGCTAGCATAGAGGACTTATCTTCACATGAGATAATGAACCTTAAAATTGTAGATAAGGATCAATACATGTCTCCAATTCCAATTATCCTATAGCAGGTGCTGTAGTGAGAGGTATATTGGTTCCTCTCATCTTGGATTCAACAGAGGTAGTAGAAGATAAGTTCATAAATCTAAGTTCATAGATGAAATGGACGTGTTTAAGGAACAATGGGATGTAATGGAAAAGATATAATATGTGTCTACTTGACTAATTGATAGCGATGTCACATTTTTCCTTTTCTTTCCTATTTGAATCCCTGTCCTTAAACAGTCTAGCCTAAAATATATATGAGTTGACATTGAGATCTAGTTCTGGGGCTTGGTCTAGTTTTTATATCCTAGAGGCTCCCCCCCACCTCCTCCCATTCTATCTCTTTATACTTCTAACTCATCCAACTCTAGTAATTGGGAGCCATACTTTCTAAAATTTATAAATTCTACATAGATTTCTAGGGGGTTGGGAATAAATTTTCCTTAGGCAAGGGTTCCACCAAGGTTGGTTGAAAGTTGCACTTCTTCATTACTCAAGGAAAAGTGACAAAGGATATTAGCCAATACAAACAAAGTCTAATTCCAAGGGTAATTAGAGCCCTGAAGACCCTCAAATCATTCCCCTATGAAAATCATGTCTATGAACATGAGGGGTTGGGGAGGGAAACCTAAAATTCTTTCCCCTAAAAGTGTATTAGAACTTGATGTTCTAGATGTGATTTTACTGCAAGTGACTATGGATGATCTGATGATATCATTAATTCACTTCATAAGTAGTTCAAGAGATGGTAGTTTAAGTTGGTGTAGATTCATTTGGGTCATCATGTGGTTTAATTACATGTTATTCAAAATCTCTTATTTGGTGTTTCTTCTTTGCAATGTCGCTAAGATTGGTAATTGCTACTCATCGCTAGGACTTGGACATGGGCTTCCATATTATGAATATTTATGGGACTTATTATGTAAGGAACAATTTTGGTAATGAACATTTTCTCTATGTTGTTTGCAAGTGGAAAACCTAATCGTTTGGGGAGATCTAAATTTCAGAGTTGATAGAGGTAGGATTTGGGGTTGCATTAGGGCAATTTTGGGGTAAAAAATGGGCTTCAAAACAAAAATTTACTAACAAAATTAACTTTATGTGAACCAATAGGATTCAAGATGATGATTTCATCCCCATGAGAAAATATTTTGGAGGGAAAAGAAGAAAACTACATTTTTAATTGTATTTATGGCTTATCTCCCTCTATGTTTACTCAAATGTCAAATGTGGATACTCGTTGGATGCAGAATTAAATTCCACATCCAACGAGTACCCACTCAACATACTTTTTAGTAGACCTATATCGAAATAAGTTGAAAATACATGAAATAAAGTGTGTTGAACATGCTTGTTTGATGTATTGTCAGTTTTTTCGATGCAGTTCTACTCAGAAGTATGCAGAGTGGGTACTCGTTGGATGTGGAATTTAATTCCACATATAACGAGCTTCCACGCCTGAAATTTGGGTAAACCTATAAGGAGATAAGATGAAAATACAATTAAAAATATAGTTTTCTTTCTTTTTATTTAAAAAATCATAACTCTTATTTTATTATTTTCCTTAAGAGGACCATTTTCGACCTCAAAATTCCCCTAATTCCATGGTAGGGAGAATATATTCGGATCATTTTTTTGTAGATTGTATTGAAACATCCAAATGGGTGGACTTAAAACAGGTTGAGATTTCTCCCACCTAGACAAACAATAAAATAGGGGATGTCACGATATATAAAAGATCAAACCAATTTCTTTTCCATTAATATTTCTTCCACAATTAGTGAAATAACGATCCTAGGTTAGATGGTTCCATATTTCAAATCATATTTTGATTTATTTAGAAGTGGGAGATATCCTATTTACCATTCAAATATAATTATCATTCGGTAGAAGAAGAGGATTTTATAGATTTTATGAAGACTTCCTAGGTGTTGCATAATTTAATGGTTGAAATTTAATCATGTATGTAATTTGTACACAATCTGAAGTCCCTCAAGGAAAAAGTGGTGCTTTTGGAAAGGAAAAAGGTCAAAAAGGACTCTGCATCTCAAGGATATTGAGGATAAATTTGCCAAATTTGACTACAAAGAGGTCCCTTATTTTGAACAAATAGCTCAACCTAGGGATTTAGAAAAATTTCAAGTTAAATTATTCTTATATGAAGAAAGGGAATGGAGGTTGAATAGAAAGTCTTTGTGGCTTGAGGATGGAGATCAAAACATGAAGTTTTTCCAAAATGATGCAAACCACAACAAGAATTTTAATAGTCATTAGGATTTGGTTGATGTGGGTTGTTCAGTCAAGGGATTTGTGGATTTAGCTGAATTAGGGATTAATCATTTCTATTTAATTGTTCAAGACTCCTATCCATGAGGACATAAGATCCATGCTAATAGTATTAGATACATTTCCTATATTTGTGGAAAAGAGGAGAATGAAATGTTTCTTCAGTGAGTGACTTCAAAAGAGCTATTGGAAATCATAAAATTAGTTTAGAAATGTAAGAATTTAGGGCTCAATTGGTGGACAACGGAGTTTGGAGATTTCATTGACAATTTGAGTCCAAATATTTTAAGAGTGATAAAACAAGTAAGGAATTTCAAGAGGATGCTAGGTAGCTTTAATTATACTTTTACTGCACTTATTCCTAAGGTATATTGTCCAAGAAATCTTGGGGATTTCTAGCCTATTCCATTGTGTAATAGTATTTATAGGATTAGGGCTAAGGTTATTCTATATTGATGAAGGCTCTTCTTTTGAAAGCAATCTCTATGGAAAAATTTGGGTTCCTTCAAGGAAGGTTGATTCATGAGGCAATTGATTCTACACAAGAGGGGTTTCATTCAATCAAATCAAAGAAATACCCATTGTTGTGTTAAATCTAGATATTTCTAAGGCTTATGATCATGTATCCTAGACTTTATTATATATATATCTATATATATATATATATATATATATATATATTATATATATATATTATATATATATATATATATATATATTATATATATATATATATTATATGGAGGGGATACGATAATTGGGAACTAGGATTTTCAGTCATGGACGCCATTGTAGCCACTGCCTTGACTGAGATATCAGCACGGGGAGCACACAACTGTTTACTACAGAATCTAAGGAGTGGGCTTCACAGTGCCATAGCTTCAACAGGCTTACATTTTTGTGATGGGGTTAAGCAGGAGATATGGTAGGCTCTTCTGAAGGTCCCTGGGCTCAGCTTTGTTCCTGAATCTTCAATGGGCAGCTTAATTCCTACTCTGCATCATTCAATTCAGTTCATGGAGGATGCAGAGAGACTTCTTATCAACATTATTGCGATGAAACATCTAAGAGACAGCAGCGTCGGCCTCTACGACTTGAAATTCTCGGATGCAGGTCTTCCTGCCGAATAACACTTTGCTCTGGAGCGTTTGGCCATAGCCAGGGATCTAAGAATGGCTAGGGTTTCTGAGAACGTTTCTAGTGTCGATGTCTCTCTTCAGACCAGTGATCTAGGCATCAATGGAGTACGTAGGATACCGGATGATGTATAGGACGACTCAGTAATCAAACAATCATCTGGATGCACCATGAACTAGAGTATGAACCCCCAGAGGAAAATCGACCCCCACAATGGCCACGGATGACCTCTCCCTACTTGAAACGAGGCGCTTCTTATAGAACAGGACATGGGATCTTTGATATGGGTAGCCAAACGGTAGATCGACCCCTACATTGGCCAGATCCGGTAGTCTCCAAACGTTTTTTCTTTGTCTCCTACCAACTCACCCACTTTAAGGCAAAGGGCAAAGGAAAATCCTCTTCTATGGTCTAGGCAGTGCAGGAGAGTGTCTGGGGCATCCATCTGGGCATTGTTTACCCAGATCTATCACTCCTATGCCTCACGGAGCCCCTTCCCATTTTTGATATGGAAAAAAACATGTGTATAATACGTAATAGAGAGCCAGATCGGTTGCCCAACCGAGAACATGATCTCTCTGTTGATAAGATCTACGTAGACACAGCACTGGGGTGGGTAGAGCCATAATCGAAAGGCCTCCTGGAACTTGCAGGTGGGTATCTGACAAAGGGCGATGCCAGGCACACTAGCCTAGATATGTCAAAGCAAGAACCAGATAGAGCAACGATATGTACAAATCCATCAGATAGCCCAAATCTGGCGAAGCAAGAACCAGATAGAGCACTGACATGCTCAGATCCGGATGCATTGGCAACAGATCAAGATCTTTCTCAGACAGACCCACACTCTATTAAGGTGGAATTGATACAAATTTTCATTAAAACGTTGGAAGGTAGGTATATCTGCTGGAGGATCTCGAAGGGGAGGAGGATCCAAGACTTAAGGTATGAAATCCAAACTCACCTTGGTATACTAGCATGCAGGAAAAATATGATCTACTCAGGACACAACCTTCAGGATAACCACACACTTCAGGATTGCGGCATTGTCATAGACTCGATCATCATAATCAATCTGCATTTGCGGGGTGGATGCTCTGGAACCAGCTCAAATAGCACAGGCTCCTTTAAAAATGCAGTCAAAGGAAAGGAAAAATCACAAACGAAACCAACAACATTGCTTGAGCTACCAAGGCCCTACATCGTGGAAGAAAAATCTGAGATTCCTACTCTCACAATCTCAATGCCCGAGGTAAATGATTTGTACTCTGATCTCTATTCCAGAGTAGTTATATGCAAATTTAATGGATTTTGGCCTAAATATGATGTTTTGCACCAATGGATATTTGTTGCATGGTCACCAAATTGTGAAATATACTTATGCCCTAAGGGGTTTTTTATAGTCAGATTCACCACAATACAAGAAAATGAACATATCCTTAATAAGGGACCATGGTTCTGGGGCAATGCAGGACTCTTCATGAACCCTTGGTTCCCAGAATTCAATGCCAACACAATGGTGGTATCAAAAATGCCATTATGGGTCAGGTTGCACAACCTTCCATTACACTTCTGCAATCATAATGTTTTAATAGCCATAGATAACTCTCTGGGAAAGTTCCTAAAGATTGATGACGACAGACTTACAAGGGGAATATTTACTTTCTCCAGGATATGTGTTGAAGTAGATCTTAGCCAAGGACTACCAGACAACAATACATTGAATTTTAATAATACATAGTGGACTCAACCTTTAGATTACAAAAATACATCTTTCTGATGTTGTGGATGTTTACAAACAGGCCACCTCCATAGTCCCTGCCCACAAGCAAAAAAAAACCCCAAATGGAACAAGAAGAAACAAAAAAAGCCAAAAGGATGGCAATATACAGACCGCTTGGAAGAAGAAGTAGAAATAGTAGAAAATAAAGTAGAAATGGATTTTCAAAAGGTCCAGAATAGCACACAAAAGGAGGAGAAAGATCCCACCAATCCCTGCAACTTGTGGCCCAACAACCCTTTGCAGCAACAAGAGTCCCAACTAACAGGAATGGAAGTAAGTGGCATCAAACGAACTCATGGATCAGAAGGATCTGATTCTGACAAAGAATATCCCATAAATCCAAATGAAAATCAGTTGTCCATTGTAATATCCACTCCCAACGCTAGAGCTTGGTGAAAAGTGGAAAAAAATAAAGGGAGAAAAGAATAGGCTAGTTGTACTTTCTTTTTGAGTTCTTTTAATATTTTTTTGTGAAAATAGGAACGGATGATATGCATAAGCTTTTTAGCATCTACAACTTGTAATTTTGTCTCATGAATAAAATTACAATTTTTCCAAGGGGGGAATAAATAAATAAAGAAATAAAGAAATATATATATATATATATTTATATATATATATATATATATAATATATACATATATTGAATGGTTTTAATCTTTAGATTGTGGATTAGATAATGGGGTGTGTTATGTCTTCCTCATTCATTATTTTTCTTTATTTTAATCAATGTTATTGGGTCAAAGTTCTTTAGGCTTTCTAGAGGACTTTGAAAGGGATGCCTCCTCTCTCATTATTTATTTTTTCTTGTTTCTAAGAGTCTTAGCAGACTTATTATCGAGGCTATACATTTGTAATATATTAAAGGGATCTTTATGGGCCAATCCATCTCTCTTATGCATCTATTGTTTTTGGATGATGTGCTTATTTTCTACTATTGCATTATTTTAGAATGAAATTGATTTAATGGAATTATTAAAACATTTTGTAGTGCCAATGGGATGTCAGTAAATTTGGAGAAACGAAGCATCTATATTTCAAATTTTGTTGGTGGGAACAATAGACAAACTATGGAAATATTTGGTTTTCAAACTCACTCTCTAGATGGAGGTTTCAAATATTTGGGATAAAATATAAATCCCAATAAATATGGAATCAAGGACTAGAAGTGGCTACAATAAAGTGTGGAGAACAAGATTCATTTATGATGCAATCAGTTCCTTTCACGTAGGGATTGTCTTGTTCTCATAAAGTCTATTTAGGAGGCTATTCGAGTTTATTGGTGTCTTATGGCTCTAATTACAAAGAGCATTTAAAGTAGGATCCATAATATCACTTTCAAATGCTTATGGAAGTATTCAATGGAGTATGTGGTGTCTCGTTTGGTCAATTGGATGGGCATTGCACTCCCCAGGCTATTTCAGACTGTTCTAACAAGTAAATATTTATGGGTTTTTTTAACAAGGAACATCTTATAGAAAGACATTCTAATTTCCAAATACATATCTCTAGGGTCTATCTAGGATTGTGTTAGATCTAGGCATAAGTACTTGTCTAATTCATTTAATCAATGGAGGGGGATCTCTCAATATTTTTCAATGATAGGACCACATCTTGCTTGGTGGATTGGATTTAGTAATAGGACACATATTGGAAAATATGCAACTAGGACATTTTCCTTCCTAATGGTCTGGTTGTGACTCTTTAGGAGAATTGGTTATGCTTATTAAACAGCATAGCAAGGGAGGAGTTTACCACAATCTATCATTATTAACATTGGGCATCTACCGAGGATCTACAACTCTACATGATTTGACATTATTATTGGAATCGATATATAACATAGTTAAGAAATGAACACATCAAAATAAGGCTAGTTGATGATGAATTGTTTTGGGTTTATAATCCTTTCGAAAGAAACTGTATAGCAACGTTAAATTTTCAATCACTTAAAGCTAATGAGAAATTTGAGATAAAATGGTGGTTTAAAATTTTATGGAAATCCAAAGGTCCATTAAAAATCATACCTATTTTCTAGTCGATTCTTCAAAATTGGGTTCTTACTTGGGCCAGGATGACCCACAGGGATTTTGAAGGTCTAGGTATATGTCTATTATGCCATGAAGTTAATGAAGATGGTACTCAAATTATTTGTTAATTGCCCTTTCACAAGACAATTCTGGTGTTGGATAGAAATTTTTATCAATGTTTCAAATTTGTGGAACAAATTAACAGTTGATGCATGATACAACAATTTCTTGGACTGACGGACTATGAAAAGTTTCGAGCAGTCCCCTTGGTTGGGCTTAACGTATATGGGTGGCACATAATGGAAATATTTGAGGGAAATTTCTAAACTCCTTCCATGGTGTCCATTCAAGCATTGAAATGACTCAATCTCGATAAGGGCAATATTATCCCTAAATCTCAACACATCTCTAATGGTCCATCCATCGATCATTTTCATCCCTGGGTATTCTTTGATGGAGCCAGTATTGGGGTGGGTCAACATTGTGTAATTAGATATGTGTTTATATTTGTGGCCAAGAAATATTGGAACAAGCTTGAATAATTTAGGTTAGTTCAATGTTTTAACCTCTATAATTAAAATTGCACACACTCAAGGAATATTCAACGTCTTCAAGTTTTTGGAGATTTTTCCTTGGTTATTCAATGGATGTAAGGTACAATACAAGTGTTGAATTTGGTACTTGTTCAAGTAAATTCTTTGATTTTGTATTTGAAATATTTTGGACCATAGTCTAGTTTTGGTATGGGTTAGCATTGCCAAAAAGGTTAAAGGAGCTTAATTTCATGTTTTGATGTGTAACTACCACCTATGAAATGTACTTTCAATTAATTAATTAATTAATTTATTTATTTATTTATTATTATTATTATTATTTTATTTTTTTTGAAATAGAAAGGATGATTATTTTCTTAGATGTGTGTGTGTAGAAAACCACCTTAAAAGAATATGAGGAAAATAAATAAATAAGAATGTGTTTTTTCCGAAGGAAAAAATCATAATTTTATTCAACTTGAACCAAGGAACAAAATTACATTATGTAGATGCTTAAATCATTCAGTTTTATAAGCGTTTCAGCTAATGAGAAAAGAAAACTGTAAAAAAATACACAAATTTTGTCGAAGTTAATTGCGATAAAAATCATTGGGTTTGGGATCAATTGTTACTATTTCCAGTTCATTTCTAGCTATTTGCACGAGGGCTTCTTTGTTTGAATTTGAGCTCTCAAAGACATGAGTTCTCTTTATACCCCCCATACCATTTTTGTTGAGTGTTTCCTCTTTATGTTGCTTTCATTCTTGAATCTCTACTTGTTCAATACCCTTCTGTGTGTGGGTTGCAGTTCCAAACTAATCCACAACACCCCCAACTACTTGGTCCTCATGTTGAGCCTGTACATCCATATTTTGGTGGTTCTCCATGGTTTATTTCTCTTCTCCTTCAGAAAGGTGAGGATCGAATACTTGCCATCCTTTTGGCTTATTTTCCTACCTTTTTTTCTTTTTGGGAATATTTTTTTCCTATGGTCATGTGTTTAGATAGTGTCTTGTTTGAAAACAAATTCGACATCTAAATATCATGTTCTCATAAACTAATACTTGGTTCCACTGAAAGTTTTTATGTTTTAGACGAATATGATTGGGTAGACCTTTGTTGAGGTATATCTCTACATAAATTCTAGCAAAAGTGAAGATACCTTTTTTTGTTCTATCAAAATCCATCTTTCTAAATTTTCCAAGGGTATTTCCAATATCCTCTAGGACCTTATGGTGCTAGAAAGGAAGAAAGAGATTGGGTAGTCTCACCCATATTGACATTGTTGAAACCACCATATTTTAGCATCAAAATATTTGAGCCATGGAGTTATGAAGAGCATAGCTCTACCCCAAAACCATGGCCCTTTATTTGGGACGTACTCTAGATCTTTTTGTGTATCAAATTGAACAATGACGAAACCTTTGGAACATAAATAGATATCATAGTTGGGGATCCAAGTAGAGAAAATCCAATGGTGTAATGCATTAAATATGGGCTAGAAACCATTGAATCTGCATATAAAATCCTTGGATTAGAGATCAGAATAAAGAGCCCATCTCTACCCCAAAACCACAACCCTTTATTTGGGATGTATTCTAGATCTTTTTGTGTATCGAATTGAACAATGAAGAAACCTTTGGAAAAGTTCATAAAATCCAGTGGTGTAATGCATTAAATATGGGCCAAAAACCATTGAATCTGCATATAAAATCCTTGGATTGGACATCAAAATAAAAGAGAATTTACCTCTGAAAGATTAACTTCCATGGATGGTGCTTATTCCATTTGTTCTACGATGTAGGGTACTAGATTGTTTTGGATCTAATATGATGAGATGTGAGCCTTCCCTTGCATTGCATCCTTGAAGGAGACAAATCCACTAGGGTTTCTATAATGAGCAACTTTCTTGTATGATATTGAGACATATTGTTTATTAGTACCCAATGATCCACCATACAACCTTGCTATCATCATGATAATGGATTTTTTGAGATACCATATCCATGCAATGGAGAAAGATCCATTAAATACTTCCTTCCATGTAGTAGGCATTACCAAATCACAGGGATGTTATTCCTCTACTCTATATATTTTTTTTAAATCCACCACAAGGTCATATCCTGACACCCATAAAAGGAATGAGTTCTCACTTAGGGTCCTAACGAAGATTTGAAAACCCTCCTCCATATCATAATCAAACAAGACACCCTTGAGCAAAGAAATTTTCCCCTCCACGAGTCGAGTGCCCTTCTTGGCTCAGTTTGCATCGATTTGTCCCTCCACAAGCTGGGACCCCATCTTGGATCTATCTGCATCCAGATCTAAGGGAAGGAAGAAATCAGGCCACAACCTTGAAATATTGTCCCACCCCAGATTTTCCTCAATACCCATACCACTATCGTATCTATAAACTTGGATTTTTGTTATATAGATGATCCATGGATCCATTTTCATGTCAATCCCTTTTGCATAATACTTCCACAGAGTCGATTGAACATTTTTCCTCATGAGGCTTATGTGCAGGACTATGAGAGAGCATCAATTTATCCATAGCCAAAGTCAAAATTGAAACCCTTCCATCATCATGAGGAGAAGTGACCTTAGCTTCCCCTTGCCTTGGACCTCCTTCATCACTTGTAACAGGATCCTAGTCAGCATCAACATTAGTTGAAACTCCACAGAATAAAATCCTAGCACTTGTCATTACTAATCACCTCATCTCCCTAATGTGCCCTTCAAATAAATAAGAACGTGTTAAACATCATCTCTATCATATTTAGTAGAACACTAATGAAATGTTTTAACCATAAGAAAAACTTTACTTTTAATTATTTTATGTCCACTTGCACACACATATATAGGTGGACTTTAAAGGTGTTTTCTTTAAATGCCACATTTCAACTCCTTGTTGAGCATGAAATTAATTATATGTCTTCAATCGTACTAGGTTAAATAAAGTACCTCTCCAATCAATAAATTATAAAATGAGTTTTATTTTACATTAACTTACTTAATCATGTCCTTTCTGTTGGAAACCAAGAAAACATTGAGGGGAGGAGGGGTGGATTAGTATCTTATAATTTTTAACAATCTTTTAGCCAATTGAACACATTCAACAATATTGTGGAGATTCAATCACATAAATCTTGGACATAGGATATTTACATGGAAACCCATGCCGGAGAAAACCACAAATATTCTTTTGATTATGATGTAAATACAAGCACCAACTTCAAATTACATCAAATTATGTAGGCATCAACCTACAGGTAGCTCCAACCCCCTTGTCTTTGCAAGTGCCCACTTGTTGGAAGCACCAACCCCCACTGTTTGCAAGCATGGACCGGCTGGAAGCACCAACCCCCTGATCTTTACAGGCCACCAACCTAAAGGATACGTAACTCCCCTAAGCTTTGAAAGCACCAACTTTCTCTGCCTATTAGATCCCTTTTCCATAAATTTTAAGACTCAAATATGAGGCTTTTTTATCAAAATATTACACCCACACAAATGTTAATTCTAATATTTGCTTCTCCTTGCTTTACAACAACCTATCTTTCTTTGATTCTTTGATTCAACTAAAGCCACACACAATCATCACTTCTCCCTATCTGGGTTGTTCTTGATTAAATTTCTTTTTTTGCACACTTACGTTTACATAACATTACCTTTAACTCTGCCTCGGATCTGCTTCAATTCTATTTGTTGCTCATTTCCCCCTTTTATCCTCATTCAATTTGAGATGCTTGTGTTTATGTGTGTCAACAATAACTACAACTCTTCTATTTGGATGGGAACTACTACATCTCATGTTGTCTTATTACCTTTTATATATGCAGAGATCTCTACGATATGCCATTTTTGGACATCCTTTATTTTTGTTGGTAACTAATTTTGGTGTGACAGTTAATTGAATTTTGGCATCTGAAACACCAAATTTTGATCTCAACACTTGAGTTCTCAGCCCCTTGATTCATATGACCAAGGGCCAGAACTAGTGATGTAAGCTCAAGGTGCTTAGCCTAGTGACACATGCAATTCACCCAATGTTAAGTATCAAACAATTTCTAAAGTGTGCCCAATGATCTAATCAAATATGACAACAAAGAAGTCACATCGAGGCCCCCCTGACCCTCCAAACTTTAACAAGGGGGGGTGACTTTTTTGTTGGATGGTTTATTGTCATGCAATCGTGAATGAGGTTAATAGGGCCCACTGCGTGTTTTTTCCTCTATGCACCAATGGCCTATGGAAAATGGGCTATATCATGTCCACATCACTGCCATGTCATTATTTGCCTCTTTTCATGCCACATCACTACCACATATCACTCAGAAAATGGCCACTTATCCACCCAAAAAGGCCAAATCCTCCTACCACGTATCATAACCATAGGGTTCTACATCATCATCATGTCACGTGTCCTCACCTCAGAGCACCATGTCATATTGGGGTCCACCTTTGGTTTGGCTATGAGAAATCCAATATCTAACAAACTTTTCATGCCTTGCCTTATTTCCATGACCAAGTATTTCTTGAAGGCCATCACCTCAAATTCAATTTTTCTCTTCATTCCTAGAGAGTTAGACTAAGTACCATATACCCCTGGAATCTCTTTAAGAGGGATATCCAACCAAGCACATTTAATGTGTTTTTGAACAAGTTACATGCAAACAAAATTCCTTCAAAGATAGGATACTCAAAAAATAACCAAGTTATCATAATCTTAGCACACTATTAATAAAAAAAACCAAGACATCAATAACAACATAAGCATCATGCATGAAAACTCAACAAGCTCCCCCTGAGATTGACACCACTTGGATCAATGTAAATAAGTTCGAACATACTCAATAGTCTCCCCCTTTGGAATTAATGGAAACACCACCTATAATTGTTGGTCATTGGTTCCTTTTGGGTTTGACTCCCCCTATCAGGAAAGAACTACCACGGTTTTCTCACTCTCCCCTTTGCTTTTGAGGTGCCAATGTCTTCTCATTCTCTTCTTGGCTTTGAGGCAACAATGGATGATCATTGTCCTTTTCTGACATCAATAGAAAAGGGATTTAGATACTCACCCTAAATGGATATAACAGGTTGTTGATTTTAATTATTGTTGAAACTTAATGGTAGTTATAACTTAAATCAATTGATACCAATGCAAGGAAAAATAAGGAGAAGTTGTGAGACATGTAAACTTACAATTTCACCATCCTTATATTTCACTATACACCCCATAACCTTGTACTACTCCTATTGATCTTAAAGCTTCTCCAAATCTTGGTCTCTTTTCTTCTTTCTAACCATACAACTATCCTTTGACATATTTGGATAGCTACCTGCTTTGATGGTGAAGAACACTAGTGATGAGATGAGTGAGACATCATCCCTAACTTGTGCCTAAAGTACTCAAAGGGCTCTTAGGAAAGAGGCTTGGTGAAGATATTAGAAACTTGTTCTTTTGTGGATATGTACTCCAACCTCACGATCTGATCAACCACCTGTTTTCTAAGAAAATGGTACTTTATGGGGATATGATTGGATTTTAAGTCAAGAACACGATTCTTGCATATGCTTATAGCACTTGTGTTATCACACATAATGGAAATAGATTCATCATAAGTACCTTCATGTCGTGTAATGTCTACTTCATCCATAAAATTTGAGTGCAACTTGTTGTAACTACTATATACTCAGCTTTAACAGTAGAGAATGAGACAAAGGTTAACTTTTTACTTAACCAAACCACCAAACAATTCCCTTGGAAGAAAGCGCCACCACTTGTGCTTTTCCAATCATCTATACTTCCAGCCCAATTAGCATTTGTGTATGCAGTGAAAATTAATTTTTGTCCCTTTGGATACCACAGACCAAAGTCCCACGTGGCTCTTAAATACCTGAAATTCCTATTGGCAATTAACTTTGTTTAGGGGTTGAGTGATACCTTGCAAGTATAACAACAACTTTCATAATGTCTAACCTTGAGGTTTTTAAGTACAAGAGGCTACCAATCATTGATCTGAACATTGTTCAGTTTACTTTTGGTGACTCATCATCTTTGTTAAGTTGGCATTCAATGAACATAGGAGTACTAACAAGAGAACATTATTTTATCTAGATCTTTTCAGTTCAAAGATGCATACAGAATTTCATTTAAAATAGCATGTAACCATGAAAGAATATCATATAAAAGGAGCAGAAATAAAATGTAACCATGCAAAAAAAAGGCACAAAACAACATGATAACGGAGTTCACCTAGTGTGGGTTATGTCTTTAGGCCCTGCTCAAAGTGGGGAGAACTCATTCATTAATCTTCAGCAAAATCAAATTACATGCATGTAAAAAAGACACCTTATACCTTCACTCCTAAGGATGGTCTAAAAATGCACACCTTTGCTAAAGCAATTGGCTGCACAGTTGAATTCCTAGCGAAAAATTGTGAAAAATGACTGTAAACTCGACCTCATTTTGGCATCGTCAAAATATGGACCCTTAGGAATCTCAAAGATTCCCTAAAGTTTCATTCTTGCTGGTTGACTATAATTATGCTACTCATATGACAAATACGACTTCACCACTATGCTCCTTGTGAAAAACTGATTAAAATGAGTATAAAGTCGGCCTGGTTATAAAATTGACAAAATTTGGACCTTAGGGAATCTTTTAGATTCCTCATGATTCCACAAAGATTCCTCTCTACAAGTTGACTGAAGTTATGTTGCTCAGATGACAAATCTGACTTCACCATTGCACTCTTTGTGAAAAAAATGAGTAAAATGTGTAAAGTCGGCCTAGTTCTAGAATTGTTAAAATTTGGCCCTTAGGGAATCTTTTAGATTCCTCGTGATTCCACAAAGATTCATTTATGCAAGTTGATTGAATATCTGCTACTTAGATGAAAAATCTAATTTCATCACTGTTCTTTTTGCGAAAAACTGAGTAAAATGAGTATAAATTCAGCTTGGTTATGAAATTGTCAAACTTTAGCCCTTAGGGAATCTTTTAGATTCCTTACATATTCCCCTGAGTCAGGTTTCCACTCCTCGGTTTCCGTGTCCACTTAGGGTTCCACCTCTATATTGGGTTTTGTGCCCCTGTTCCCTTATGGAAAATATGAGTTTAAATATAAAAATATTTGCGTTAATTTTCAGGCCTGACTTCTTAGTAGAATGGTTGGCAGGTTTAATTTGTTGGGTCGTTAGCCAATTTTAATTTGTTTTTGTTATTATTATTATTATTATTATTATTATTATTATTTTTATTTTTTATTTATTTTATTTTTTATTTTTTAAATATGGACAAAATTCGTTGGCCAAAATATTGGGGTCACCAGAAAAATTAGTTAGGCGGAAATTTCTTCAATACCAGACACTAGAAATAGTCGTCAGAAAGTGCCAAATTGTTCTCTTGTTAATTTTCGCCAAATTTAACTGGGCTTCCAAATTCATTTGGCACTCCGCTAACTTTAGCAAAGGGGCCTAGTTGACCAAAAATTTGACTGACTGTAACTTTTTCATACAATGTTGAATTGAGGTGTCATTTGTGTCATTGGAATCATCGGGCTTCCAAATTTAGTTGGCACTCCGCTAACTTTAGCAAAGGGGCCCAGTTGACCAAAACTTTGACTGGCCATAACTTTTGCATGCGATGTAGGATTGAGGTATCGTTTACATCATTGGAAAGCTTGTGACAAGCTCTTCGATTTGACCATTGTTTCATGGTAATCCAAGAAATTTTATTTTTGAGCCTTTCCTAAGCACTTTTTGATCATTAAGTGTTTCAGGAGCCACATGGATCATTCCTCCCAACTGAGGAGATTTTAGTCCTCCAAAATCATGAACACATTTTGCAATTTGCATGTGGCCTTATCAAGCCACACTTCAACATTTGCATTCCATGCAAATTGTAGTGCATTCTTTGCAAATTACATGCAAGACCAAACATGACTCAAACAACCCCATACTTACCAAGAGTTTATAACACACTCTTTGGTCAAGTTTACATAAAAATAATAGCAAAAACCAATACCCTAGCTATCGACAAAAAGAGGCCCAAACATCAACATGTTGCTTTCATAAGTGATGGAAAACACATCATCAGTTTTACAATTATTTCGCAACATGCAATTTGAAAAATGAGGTCATGACAAACTACTATATCTAGTAAAACCATCTCTTACTCAACAAAGTGAATGGGTCATTTCCCAGTGGTGGATTCACTTGTTGAACATCTTCACTAGCTAGTTCCTTCATAGGTGCTTCCGGGGCACGGAGTATCTGACATGTGGCTCTCTAGTGTCCATCATTCTCACAATGACTGCAATGGTTCTGTTAGCGCTTGAAATTTCACCTTAGGCTGAAAAAGGTAAACTCCAAGGCAACATCAAACCACTTAGCCTCGTAGCTAGCCCTACGGGGCAGGAGAGGGCTCTCTCCGGTCTATCTCGGAAAAGATCTTCAACGGGCAGAGATAACCAATAAAGAACACTGATTTTAGGCTAGTAAACTGATAAAAAAGGTTTGATTTGGGATTTTTAGGGTTTTGTGGAAAATTGGGGAAAGGCAATTTTGGGTGTGGGGATTGGACACAGTTTTCGCAGGGGGTTCTTTGGGGCGAGGTAGGAGACTGTATTGATGCCTTTGAAAGATTTGGATGGATGAGAATGACTGGTGAGGAGCTAAGGAGAGCAAGCAATCACCTTGAATTCTCCTTAAACATCTGAAAACATTGATATTAAGCAAATTTAAAGGCAGAGCATAACAACCATGAATTCTACCTTAACACTTCTTTTGCCTAATTTGCAGAAGAAAAAGTAAGAAGATGATTTGCATAACAAACTTACAAGTACAAAGAGAAACACACCATCAATACATGTAACCACATGAATCCCAAAAAGGACTGCAAAACCCTGGTCTTTCTTCCTTTGCCAAAAATGCAGAGATACAATAAGTAATACAATAGAAGCTTTCTCCCTCAAGAATCCAACCATGAAAATGACCAAAAAAGTACATAATATAGGAAATCTAACATTTTTCCTTGCCTCTAGGGGTCGAGCTCACTATCCTAGGAGTTGTTTCAACTAATTCCAAACTGAGCACTAAGATTTAGGCAGTCAAAACAACTTGCCTCTATAAGCTAGGAAACCAATTCATTCATTAAATTTTTGCCTTTTTCATGAATGAATCTTCTAGAAGAGATAAATAAGTGTCAAAGTATCATAAAATTACATCATTTACATCAAGGAGGATCAAGATCCACTCCAAAAAGTCAAACCTAGTCAAAACTGCGTTTTGCTGAGCCGTAGGTGCATTTTTGTGAAAATAGCCTGATGCATAGCACCCTGAATCTCAACACGTAGCGCGCCTTTGGGCCTGCTTTTGAGGCACTTTCTGGTGTCCAAATGAGGCAAACGTGGGCTTGTTGGAAAGGTCTGGATGTCTACTTTCCAACCCAAGTGGAATTTCTGAATTTCGTGACCATTTGCCCCTCCCAAATTGCAATCTCCCAAGACTTCTTCTTGTGTGTCAAAAAGGTGGCAGAAAGTCATTTTTTGCTTGTTTTTTGACCTTCTGGAGGCTCAAAACTTGGTGAAATTTCTTGGCAATTGCTGAGCAAGTGTATTTTTGCATGAAAAATCCAAAAATGCTGAGTTTTCATGAAAAGGAGTTTCCCATCTTTAGGGTAGCGCGCGACGCGCTATGCGTTGGGGAAGAAAACCTGTTTTTTGCCCAAAAAATTCACAAATGACCAAAAATACTCAAAATTTTTTGAAATTTGTGCACAAGGTAAGTCATTTAGCACCATGCTCCTTCAAGGAAGCCTCAGCCTCCGGTGTTGACTCACGGTCATCACTTTGCTCATAGTCTGTTTCGGTTTCTTACATGGTTTCAAGAGCAAAATCGCTGAAATGTACTACTGCTTCTGCTCAAATGACCTGCTGTTTTGATTGTTTGAATGCTGCTCCAAGGGGACAAAAAACACAAGGGAGATTTTAGGGAGGGGAAATTTTGAGGGGATTTAGGGAATATATATATAAAAGGGAATTCAGGGAAAGAATTGTGACATACACATCATCACATAATCATAATTTGCAGGGGTTTGATAGGAGGTAGGGTTTAGGGAGATTTTATTGAATTTTAGGCATAGGGGTAGGGTTTTAGGGCTTTTGATATTTTTGTTAGGGAAATTGTGTGAAAGTGACAAGGGAAGTGATAATGGGAATGTGGGGAAATGAGGGAGTGAAAAAGATGACCTTGGGCAGCGAACTCAAAACCTTAGCTTCACTTGCAATTTGAAGTTTTTAACATAATATATATGAATTTCATGCTTCACACTTGATGGCATTTGACATATTTTCCATGCTCATTTTTCTTTAGCAAGCAAAAAACATTGATGACTTGAGGCTTACCTGTAAAATTTAGGAGATTTGAGGTCGTTTTGAAGCTTGTTGGCAATTTGCTGTAGGTGAAACCCAACGCGTAGCGCACGGGTTCTGATGCGTAGCACCCGCTCTACGTGTAGCGCCCGTGCTTTTTAACACTGGAACTTCTGCCCTGACGCGTAGCGCGCGCCCAATGCGTAGCGCGCAGACCTTGATGCGTAGCGCGTGGGCTCTATTTCTCAATTCGCCCAGTTTTACACTAAATCGCCTTTCACACTTGCTCTTGGAGTCTTGGAGGCAAATGAATTGCAAAATGAGGAGAGAGGGGCTTTTATAAGCTTGATTTAAATTAATTTCCCCTCAAACCCACTTTATAATGTTTATGCAATGACACTTTTTAAAACTAATTGCTGCTGACTTATGGTTTCCTTTTTGTCATGAAATTGGTTGAAATGATGCTTTTTCTTGAAAATTTTTGCAGGGATAGCTTTTAAGGAGTCTTGGCAAAGGAGACCAAGGCCGCATGCCAACTTTCGATGAGTTTGAATTTTTTTACAAATTTTTACAAAAATGAGAAAATGACCTTGCCTTCAAAAACAGAGTTTTTGAACTCAAGGTAAAAAATAGCTATACAATATGAAATCATCTGAAGTGATGCTTTGATGGACATCCCTCTGGCCTGCTGGGCATTTATTGACCTCAAAAGACATGACCTCAAAAGACAAAATTGGACTAAACCCTAGACCTAGGACCTTGATTTCAAGACAAGACCAATGACCTTGTAAGGAAATTATTGACTGAAACAAACTTAATCCAGCAGTGCCAAGAGGGGAATAAAAGACACAAGCTCCTCCATCAGGGCTATGGCATGCCTAATGGAATGCAATAAGATGACACTGATGAGACACCTACGATTGCAAATTCAAAGAGCTTTGATCGCTGATGGAGGGCTACTAGACCGACTCTAACATTGGTTCCAATGGGGATGGTAGCTCCTTGGAGGTGCCAAGAACCTTAGACCTCTGGGAGAGCAGACCAACGCCTTATCCATTGGGCAATGGAGTCAAAAACTCAAACTGAAATGCATGACTGAAAACTGATGACTTGACGACACAAATTGACTCTCACTCAACTAATAACTGACTCGATACTTAAACACAACCGACAAACTGGAAATGATGCTCAAAGGGGAGCTTATTCATCACAACCTACTCTAACAGTTTCATTCATCACCTGATCAAGTGAAATGAAACAACCAGTGCAACCAAGTAAGTATTCCATCTGCTATTCGAATTTTCCGCAAGTGCTCACTTATGGACAACAAGAGAGAACTACTGAAAGGCAACTCCCATGACAACTTGGAAACAGATCCGTTGAATGATATGGATCCTCTATCCGCCTCCAAAAACAATGCATAAGGATCTTGAAATTCAAGCGCACTAGAACTTAGCTCATATAATGGATTACTTCTCGTTTCCTCATACCATGAATGCAAACTTTGATCTGAGCCTTGTGACGAGATTGTTAGCGTTTGAGATTTCACCTAGGCTGAGATAGACAAACCTCAAAGCTACATCAAACCATTTCACCTCGTAGCTAGCCCTACGAGGTATGAGAAGGCTCTCTCGGGTCAAAACTCGGTGAATTTTGTCAATAGGATGAGTTGACCAATTAGGAACAAGGATTTTAGGCTAGTAAACTGATAAGGGGTTTGATTTAAAGTTTTTGGGTTTTTTGGTGGCAATTGGAGGAGTGCAATTCAGGGTGCGGGGATTGAGCTCAGTTTTTGCAGGTGGGTCTTTGGGGCAAGGTAGGAGTTTATGCTGATGCCTTTAGCTGAAAGAGATGATCAAGGAAGAAAGAAGAGAGGCTAAAGAGGGCGAACAATGAATTCGAATCCTCTCTAGACAGTGGAAAACATAAATTTTAAACAAAATTGAAAGCTGAGCATGGCATGCATGAATTCAAACTTTATCACTTCTTTTGTTTAAATAGCAGCAAGAGATTAAGAAATGGAAAACATAAACACACTTACAATAACAGTAGGAAACACACCATCAACATAATAATCCACAAGAATCCACAATGAAGTCTGCAAAACCCTGGCCTTCCTTTTCCTCAAAATTGCAGAGATACAAGTAAAATATACAATAGAGCTTCTCCCTCTAGAGTCCAACCATGAAAATGAGTAAGAGAAGGCATAATATAGAAGATCTAACTCCTTTCCCCACCTCTAGGTTCGAGCTTAGCTTCCTAGGAGCTGTTGCAACTAATTCTAAATTAATCACTAGATAATAGGCCAGCTCAACAACTTGCCTCTAAAACTTAGGAAACCTATCCACGCATTAAATATTTACTATTTACATCAAAGAAGCTTATAGAAGTGGTAAAGGAGAGTAAAATTATCTAAGTGCCATGAAATTTACACAAAAATCAATCATTTACATGCCTCAAAAGTCAACCAAGGTGAAAACAGTGTTTTGCTCGCCGAACTGGTCAAAACTGGCAAATTTGCCTGAGTGGTCGCGCCCCTGATCTTGACTGGTCGCGCCCCTTTGCAGCTCTGTTTGAGGGCTTTCCCAGTGTCCAAATCAGGTGGAGGATAGCTCGTTGGAAAGGCCTGGAAGTCTACTTTCCAACCCAACTAGAATTTATGAATTTAGAGTTGATTTGTCCCCTCAAAAATCAAATCTCCCAAGGCTGCTTTCTGCAACTCAAAAAAGGAGCAGAAAGTCAAAATTTGCCTGTATTTTGAGCTTTTGGGCACCCAAATCTTCACAAAATTTGAAACCCTTCCATAGGAAAGTGTATCTTTGCATGAAAAATCCAAAAATGTAGAGTTTTCCCCGTTCTGAGCTGTCCTCATGACTGGTCGCGTACGGGGTGAGACCACTCGAATGGCCAAAATCTGTAAAATTCCCAAAAATGCCAAAAATGCCTCAAAATTCTCAAAATCTCTTGGGTTTGCTGCTAGGAGGAAGATAATGAGTACCATGGTGAGTGAGAGAGGCCTCAGCCAAGATACGGAGCAGGTTAGTCTTCTTCCTCCTCTTGCGGACCTCGGACAACCTTCTTTGGAACATTTTCATCTTCGCCTTGCAAACATGCATTCTTGCCCAATAATGGTTTTTCATGTTCCTTAGCAACTTGTTGTTTTGATTGGCATTAGCCAACAACCCCTCTAAGTGTGTGTTTACTCAGATAAGCATGGATTCCCTCTCCTTGGGCAGCAAGTCACCAGGCCTCCTACGGTTGATGACTCGATCACTTTGAATCCTCCATAGCTCATCCAACTCTTTCTCATCCTCAAGTTGCTTGTTGCGCTGTTCAAGATAGTTTATTGTCCATTGGGCCATGTTGAGCTTCTGCTGTAACAAGCGGTTTTCCGCCTCTCTCTGTCGGATGATCTCATGCAAATCTGAAGTGGGGGAGCGAGCATCAGAATCAATGATGTCAACCTGTGTGTCACCGGCTCTCTCCTTCTCTACCATGGGATGTTTGCCCTCCCGTACTGCTGATGGAGAACGCGAGGCCTCTTCCACCTGGTGTGGAGATAACACTCGCTGACCTGTAAATGATGATGGCGAGACCCCTTCCACTTGCTGTGGAGAAAGTACTCGCCGAGCTACTGCAAACAAGGCCCTCGGGCCTTTCTGATATGTAAGTTGTGGTGAGGAAGCAACATGTCTCGGAACAGTGATCTCAGGCTGGTGTGAAGGACCTCCCTCCTCATAAATGGCCTCTGGCTTCTGCTGTAGTGGCCCTGTAAAGAACTCATGAGAAATGAAGTCTGCCCATGGAATGCCCTGCTGACTCAACTGATGGGAAACAATGAGCTGGATGAGACCATGATGGCACAAACTCCTATACTGCTGAGCTGGGGACCGCCTCTGAAACACGGACACCATCCTCTGAATGTCCTGGAAGAAGAAAACCGGGATGCTCATCATCCTCACTCGGGTAAAGTGCATCAACAGGC